>CAUYQU010070575.1:0-17620 GCA_963574635.1 Cheracebus regulus | reverse complement strand
ATGAAAATATCCCGTAACCCATCAATGAAAAAAAACATTAAAAAAAAAAAAAAAAAAAAAAAAAAAAAAAAAAGATGAACTTTTAAAAGTCTGCAGTTTAATGAATAGTACTACACCAATGTAGATTTTTCTTTTTTTTTTAGAGACAGGGTTTTTCCATGTTGGTCAGGCTGGTCTCGAACTCCTGACCTCAGGTGATCCGCCCACCCTGGCCTCTCAAAGTGCTGGGGATTACTGGTGTGAGCCACCGCGCCCAGCCTGTAAATTTTTTAATTTTGACGAACGTACTATAATGCAAGATAGCAACTTTAGGCAAACTAGGTAAAAGGTGTACGAGAACTCTAAAATGTTTGTAATCCTTTGTAAATCTACAATTATTCAAAATAAAAAGTTTGTTGGCTGAGCTCAGCTCATGTCTGTAACCCCAGCACTTTGGAAGGCCGAGGCAGGTGGATCACCTAAGGTCAGGAGTTCTAGACCAGCTTGGCCAACATGGTGACACCCCGTCTACTAAAAATACAAAAATTAGCTGCTCGCGGTGGCGCATGCCTGTAATCCCAGCTATTCAGAAGGCTGAGGTGAGAGAACTACTTGAACAGTAGAGGCAGGGGTGAGGGTAGAGGTTGCAGTGACCCAAGATCCAAGATCATGCCACTTCACTCCAGTCTCAATCTCAAAAAAAAAAAGGGGGGGGGATTGTCTTAAATTGAGAAGTTCCAGTCATTCAGTTATTTTTATCTGAGGCATTTCCATTTTAGGTATTAAATAAACAAATATATATATATATATATATTTTTTTTTTTTTTTTTGAGATGGAGTTTCATTCTTGCTGCCCAGGCTGCAGTGCAATGGTGCAATCTCGACTCACTGCAAACTCCGCCTCCCGGCTTCAAGCCATTTCTCTTGCCTCGGCCTCCCAAGTAGCTGGAATTACAGCTCAGATTACGGTGGCTCACGCCTGTAATCCCAGCAATTTGGGAGGCTGAAACGGGTGGATCACAAGGTCAGTAGATTGAGGCCATCCTGGCCAACATGGTAAAACCCCATCTCTACTAAAATACAAAAAAATAGCTGGGCATGGTGGCACACGCCTGTAGTCCCAGCTACTCAGGAGGCTGAGGCAGAGGAATCACTGGAATCCGGAAGGCGGAGGTTGCAGTAAGCCAAGATTGTGACATGGAAATTGCCCCCATAAACTGCATACCTCGACCATACCTCGGCTTTCCATTGAAACTGCTCTCTGTAACCCTAATGTGACAGGCAAACAGTCCAAACCAATGCCATTTTGGCCCCTGCGCCATTAAGACTTGTAATAAGTAACTAAGGTCTGTAATTTCCCACCCTACCCAGACAATGTGTAAACTAACACTTATCTTGACTTCTGTGAACCACTTAAGTAACAATCCGAATGTCCAAAGTCCACTGGCCCTTGGAATGTCCAAAGCCCCTCACCCTCACCCCCACCCAGGAGGTGGTTTACGGGCATAAAAGGTCTTGACACCCTCCTTTCGGGGCCACAGGTTAGGAAGACTCGAGTCCTCCATGGCCGCCAACAATAAAGACCCTGTAATTTGGCCTAGTCTTTGTCTCGGTGATTGCACGCTAGCTCGGTTACAACAAGATCACGGCACTGTACTCCAGCCTGGTGACATAGCGTGACACTTTCAAAAAAAAAAAAAAAAAAAAAAAAAAGGGAAGGGGGACATTTAATACTGTCAATTTTCATCTACGAATTTGGATTCCTTCTTCTGTCAGTTTGGCCTATATTTATTGACAACCTACTATATGTTCCAGCACTGCCTTGAGGCACCTATGAGGACACAGATATGTGGATATGTGGTATGCTAAACAGTGGCAGGTGCTACATAGTAAAATAAAACAAGGAAAAGGAAAAAGAAATTTAAGATTAGGAAGGAAAAAAATAAACTCATAAATTCAATCTTACAGAACGCCTAGAATTCGCCTGAGAGTCACAGGAATGTACTTTTCCACACTGTTTCTAATACAAAATATAATACCTCTTTCACATTGTTTCTAATACAAAATATCGAAAATGGCAAAATACAGTGTTACCTTTTACTATATAACTTACTCTCTGACTTCGTGACTGCTTATGCACTAATTCTTACTGGATACCCCACAGAAAACTTACCGGTGGAATACTTGCCATTTTTCATGCTTTTGTCAGTTCCTTTTTAAGTGCATATTGAGGCTTATCTTCAAAACATTCTCATCTTTTCGGCTTACAGTAAGACTTTTTTTTTTTTTTTAAAACAAAAATGTGTCTGCGTTTCATTAAGATAATATAAAAGAGCAGCCTAATTCTTCGGTCCCTGAATATGCACACACATGCACACACACACATATAAAACACATGGAGATTCTCTGAAACTCCTTAATCAAATCACTGCTCAAACCACTCCCTGGCACTTTCTTGCAAAATGGTGAGTTTTTAGTTTTGCACTGCAAGCAGTTTGAAACAGAGTAGCATTCTTTCCCGGCCACCACTTTTAAATTCGGAAGGAGACAATTCTCTAGTCTTTTAGGCCTGTGCCAGTCAGAGTGTGCTACAATCGCTGTAGGTTAGAGCCCTGCCTTTGTTTTAAAACTGCATTTTATATAGTTATCTCATTGTGAAAGATAATCACCCTAACAAACAAGATTTTGCTATTTTTCTGCACACATGTGACTTCACCATTTAGAGTTTCATGTAAATGTGTCCTACAAAAAATAAACTGCAAACACGATGTCATAATTACCCTAGCAAAAAAACGTTTTAGTGGTGTCATAATGCTAGCACTAATTTTAGCCAAAATAAGAATAAATGCATTCTACAAATTCAGGAAATTACAATTTTTAATAAGCAGCAGTATGGATGTACTTAATTTCATTGAAATTAACCATTTCACGTCCAAATGGTTAAACGGTAAATGTTTATGTATTGAATGGTAAATGTTATGTGTATTTTCGCACTAGATTGTTTCCTCACAATACAAGTTTTTAAAAAAGCAACAGCACGCTCTCGATTCATAATAAAACATATATTTATGAATGTCAGTGTGCATAATTATGCACAGACATTTTAAATGTCAGGAGGCCTGGAGACAGATTTCAGGATTGCGGCTACTTTTACTTTTCTTCTACTTTCCCATGTTATCTAATCGTCTCTGATAAATATGCTTTATTTGCCTAATTGGGTAAGAAGAGAAAGGCCGGAGAAACACGGGCTCCAGATTCTCTAGCCCGGACGCCCGCGAGGCAAAGAGATTCCCGTTACGCCCTCAGCGTGGCGGGGGCGGGATCCGCCGCCAGACTCCAGCCACCGGCGCAGCCTCCAGGCCGGGCCCCGCCCGCCGCCCGGGCAGGCCCGAGGGTGCCGCGGCCTTCGGGGAGCCCTGCGCCCACCATGCCGCCACCCCCACCCCAACTCCCACCCCCGCGCCCCGCCAGGCCGCTCACCGACTCCTGCTGCCCAGCGACAATCGGTCCACCCGCCGCCACCGCAGCCGCCCGTCCCGCGCCTACCTCCCGGCGGCTCGAGTCGCGCACGCGCGTCGCCGCCCCGGGCCCTCCGCGGCCTCTCTAGGAAACTGGGAGGGCCAACGTCTCCGCTTCTCCCCGGCCCCGGTGCGGTGGGAGGCCTGGCTTGTTCAACATCCCTCAGCTCCCTCCGCTGGACACTTCCCTTCAGCTGGGATGCCCAGCCGCCCCCGTTTTCTTACATGCCTCCTGTAGTGTCTGCGGGGCTGCCCTGAAGGCCTCTTTGCCTCCAAGGAAGAAAGGGATCTAAAGCTAGGGGTGAAAATAGGGCCAGCAATATCTAGCGGACTGGTTCTGGCCAGGAGAAGGGGTTAAGGGAGCTGCTTGTTCTTCCCCTGTGTACCCTTCAAAGAGGGGAACGAGATCCTACCAGAAGTTAGGTGCCAGGACTCCTGCCTTTCCAAGACGACCTCATCCCCATCATCACCATGCCCAGGGATATTTGTTCATAGCCAGCCCAGAGGTACACCATACCTTAGCTTCCCACCGTCTTCACTTGTTTTCTCCTGTGAGTGAATTCTAACTAGCCTCGCTTGGTGAGTGAACAATGATGCCACTGCCAATAATATGTGTAAGTTGGGGGGTGGAGAGGCTGCTTGAAGAAGAGGTGAAGCAACATGGAGAGATTGTAGGGCAAATGTCATCTATTGCCAATGCCAGAGAACCTTGAAGAGGCAAAGCCAATGCCATAAGACCATCTACTGCCACTGGAGGGCATGCTGCAAGCTGCTGGTAGTCCTCTGGTCTGTGCTTCCCAGGGGCAGCTGCAACATGTTGCCAATTGATCTTTCAGATGGGCATTGATGCCCGTCTGTGCCTTGAGGCTTTGCTTTACTCATCTGATCCACCCCTTTTTAATGCCCCAGTCACCAAAGATGGAAACAGAATAGAACCTGAACACAAGGGAGATGGTGATAAGATGATAAACAGATGGCACATTCAAACAAGGTTTAAGTGGGGAGAGTTCACAAGGGGCGATTTACACAACGTGAACAGGGTTAAGGAGATGCAACATGGGGTGGTGCATCCCATGGCTAGCAACATTTAGAAGCTATTCTCACCCCTAGAAGCAGGCCACCTGAGAGAAACTGTGGCTTTCAGTTGAGGGCTACATCCAAGCCATAGTCCATCACAAAGGTAGCGGGGGTAATAAATAACCTGAACCCAACTCTCTTCTGATCTCCTGCCAGAGCTTCCCATTGGCCCAACCCAACTGGAAGCCAGAGGACAATCCAGGAAACTCAGTCTCCCGAGTGTAACAGCAGGGTTGAGGACTGAGACTGAATATGGAGGGGCAACTGGCAAATACCCAACACATGCAAAAAGGAAAATAGAAACTGCTTGTCAATGCCTAATGTGTCCATTAATTTCCACTTGATATAATGTTCTTGAGTGATTCAGAACATTCAGAACCACCCATAGTGGCGAGAAGAGTCCCATCATAGAAGAGTTTGAGCAGGTTGTGTGTGTTTGTGATGTACTTACTGGATGTTTCCCAGTGTGATAGGTGGTTAGCGCTGACAGCACCCACATTTAGTGTGATCAAACAGATCAACCAGATTGGCTGCACTAGCTCTTGTAAAGTTTGGGGAGCAGCCACTGGGACTGCAGCTCTGAATTTAATCTTGAATCTCAAAGTTCTGCTCATACCTGATTTCTCTGAGTGCCATGGCACTCGAGCCTATAACCATGAGGTTTCTTCACTTTTCTGGTAGGAGGCATATTCTTGCTAGCTGTACTTCCTGAACATTGTACTCTTTCAAATTGGGGCCATTTACTTGGTAAAAGCCCTAGGTAAGATTCTCCAATTTTCATGTGCATATGAATACAAATCACTTGGGATCTGGCTGAACTGTAGATTCAAATTCAGGAGGTCTGGGGAGGGACCAACAAATATTTTTAACAAACTTCCAGGTGTACCCATGTTACAGTTCCTGGACCACACTTGGAGCAGCAAAGAACAGTGCATGCAAATCAGTGGTTCTTAACTTTGCTGCAGATTAGAATCCTCCATAGAGCTTTTAAAAAGTCCATATCTCATATAAATTTAATCCAAATCTTTGTGGGTGAGACACTAACAAGCCTAGATTTTAAAATCCCCAGATGATTCCAACATTTGAGAACCTGGGAACAGATAATTATTCCTTTACCCTGAGTCCCTGCTACATGTAAAAAGCACATACTAAAGGATTTTATGTTCATTTGCTTCTTTGTTTTGGAATTTAAAGTGCATCAGGATTCTGCCTTTCAAATAGAAGGGGGAAATTTCCTCAATTTTTTTCCTCTTATTTTGAAATAGGTAAGAAAAAATTGGGGTGCTGGGATGGGGATCAGGAATGTGACTTGAGAAAGGAGACAAGATGTTAAAACGGAATCAGCTGCGGGCAAACAAATTGGCCTGGTAGGATTTTCACCCCTTTTCTGGCCTCAAACTCTACCCCTTCTCTGTAGTTTGGGGGAGGGGGATCGAAATATTAGGATGAAAATAAAATAGAGCAATGTATCTGAGGATGGTGATTACTGTGATCCACTGGAATAGTGTTCTCTCCTAGAAGAAAAACATAAAACAAATGTTTAAACAGTTAAATTATGTGTAATTATGGCCATTCAAAATATGACGTTAGGCCCCCCAGATATGGCAGCACTACTGCCAAGCTATTATGAACTCTGTAACTGACAGGTAGGCCTTCAGATGGCTTCCTGGTGCTAGAAGGTCTGAAGCAACGGGAAAACCACAAGAAAAACAATGGGATCCTGCTTCAGCTGATCAATCTTCTGAGTCAACAACGATGAACTCCAAGTTGTAACTTACCACCTGCTACCCGGCCTATAAAACCTGCTCTGCCCCACACCTCCAGGCTGACTCCCTTTTCGGACTCAGCCCACTTGCACCTGAGTGAATAAACTGCTTTGTTGCTCACACAAAGCCTGTTGAGGTTGTCCCTTCAATTGGATGTGTGCTTAACATTTTGGTGCCGAAACCCAGGATAGGGAAACTCCTCAGGGAGATCTGTCCCCTACCCCCGCTCTCCCTCCTTGAAGAACCCTCCATGACTTCGGTACCTCAGACTGGCCTGTAGAACCCCTTCGTCTTCGGATGGGGTAAGCTGAAATACCCTAGCTTGGCTGTGATGAATACATTTTGAACAATCCTGCCAACTCCATTTTGCTCACCTTGAGCTATGTAGGGCATTCTGTTCCAAGGGCTTGTGGTCTGAGACACCTGGCATCTTTGTAACCAATTTTCTGAGAAACAGGGCCCACTGGCCCATACATCCTGTACCTGAAACTATGTAACTGCCTACCCCGCAGCCTGAGTGAAAAACAACTTTAAATAGAATTTTGCTGTTAGGCACCTCCCCCTTCCCCTCATCTGCTCCTTCTGCTTCTGTAATAATCAGCTTATTGCCCCCCAACTTTAAATAGAATTTTGTTGTTAGGCACCGCCCCGCTTCCCCTAACCTGCTCCTTCTGCTTCTGTAATAATCTGCTTAACGCCCCCTGACCCTAAACTGATATAATAATGTTGACTGCCCTTTGTTCTGGGCTGAGAGGTCTGAGCTCGAGCTGACTCTTGGATGCCAGCCATTAAAAGTGGACTCTCAACAAACTCAGAGCATGGCACTTCTGTTTAAACTTGGTCTGGTATAACAAAGTAATCTCCATTTGTCTTCAGACCTTTCCTTTCTGAAATACAGACAAATATTCTGAAATAGGGTCCCTCCTATTCGTGTATCAAAAATCCAACATTAGTCACGGACTTTTCTCGGGAAGACAGTCTTCCCTTGGTGTCTGGTCAACAGCAGGGATGCATGCCTTGGCCATTTGCCAGCCGTACAGCCCAGGAACCCAGCTGAGGACGCCTGCTGAGGATCCTAGTGGTTGCTGTCCTCCTTGGCTCTATCTTCTCCTCAAACTCCTCTCCTTTATCATGGGCAACCTTCCACCCTTCATCCCTCCGTCTTCTCCCCTGGCCTGTGCTCAAAAACCTGAAACCCCTTCAACTTTCACCTGATCTGAAGTCTAAATGTCTCATTTTTTTCTGTTAATACGACCTGGCCCCAATATAAATTAGACAATGGTTCCCAGTGGCCAGAAAACGGCACTTTCAATTTTTCTATTTTGTGGGACTTAGACAATTTTTGTCGTAAAATGGGCAAAAGGTCTGAGGTGCCATATGTCCAGGCATTTTCTACACTTCAGTCCCTGCCTGCGCTGTTCCCAATGCGACTCATCCCAAATCCTCCTCTTCCTTTCTTCCACTCCTTCACCCCCTGCCGCTGACACTGAATCCTCCCTGTTCATCAGTCCTTCTGATCTTTCTCCTCCCTGCCTGTCCAAACCAGGTCCTAATCCTCCCCCAGGGCCTAACTCTTCTGTCCACAACCTGCCTCTTTATGCCCCTCCTATCACCACCTCACCTCATATCCGATCTGGCTTACAGTTTAGTCCAGCAGCTAATTCTCCCACCCATGTCCAACAATTTCCCCTTCAAGAAGTGGCTGGAGCCGAAGGAACAGTCTGGGTGCACATCCCTTTCTGTCTGATCTTGCCCAAATCAGTCAGCGCCTAGGCTCTTTCCCGTCAGACCCCACCAAATATATACAAAAGTTTCAATACTTAACCCAGTCTTATAATCGCACCTGGAGTGACTTAAATGTCATCCTCACTTTCTACTCTCACTCCTGAAAAATGGGAGCAGGTTTGGACCCTGGCTCAGTCTTATGCTGAAGATTGCCAGCGTCTTGAGCCTGTCCTTCGGGAAAGTGCCAGAGCAGTCCCCTGTAAAGACCCTCAATGGGACTACCAGGCAGGGTCCTCTGGTATAGTCAGGCAAGACTACATGATTTCTTGTCTTGTTGAGGAGCTTCAGCTGGCTGCATATAAAGTCATCAACTATGACAAACTAAAAGAGACCACTCAAAACAAGGATGAGAATCCAGCTCAGTTTATGGCCTGTCTAGCTGCCACTCTCAGGTGATATACAGCATTAAACCCTGAAGGGCCAGAAGGACGCCTTATTCTTAACATGCATTTTATCACTCAATCAGCCCCTGACATTAGAAAAAAGCTCCAAAAGTTAGAATCTGGCCCTCAAACCCCACAACAGGACCTAATTAACCTTGCCTTCAAGGTGTTCAATAATAGGGAAGAGGCAGCCCGGTGGCAGCACATCTCAGAACTACAGATGCTTGCCTCTGCCGTAAGACAACCCCCGGCTGCTCCACCAGCCCCAAAGGACTTCAGAATGTCCAGACCACAACATCCAGCCACCCCTCCAGACCTTATTTCAAGTGTCAAAAAATGGCCACTAGGCCAAAGAATGCCCACAGCCTGAGATTCCTCCTAAGTTGTGCCCCATCTGTGCAGGCCCCCACTGGAAGTTGCAGTCTGACTCACATCACCATTCCCAGAGCTCCTGGAGCTCAAACCCAGGGCTCCCTGGCTGACTCCTTCCCAGATTTCCTCAGCCTGGTGGCTGAAGACGGATGCTGCCCAAACATCTCAGAGGCCCCTTAGATCATCACGGACACCAAGCTTCAGGTAACTCTTATGGTGGAAGGTAAGTCCATCCCCTTAATACAGAGAACACCCACTCCACACTGCCTTCTTTTCAAGGACCTGCCTCCTTGGCCTCCGTAACAGTTGTAGGAATTGATGGCAAGGCTTCCAGGCCTCTGAAAATTGCCCAAGTCTGGTGTCAATTAGGCCAGCACTCCTTTCCACATCCTTTCCTAATCATCCTCACCTGTCCAGTTCCCCTGTTAGGCCAAGAATATCTTAACAAGATTGTTTGCCTCTGTAACTATTCCTGGACTACAGCCACACTTCATTGCCACCCTCCTTCCTGAACCCATACCTCCCTTAACAGCTCCCCTTACATCTTCCCACCTTAACCCTAAGGTGTGAAGCACCACCTCCCCATCCCTTGCTACAGGCCACTTGCCCCTCATCATCCCTTTAAAACCTAACCACCCTTATCCTGCCTAGCATCAATATCCCATCCTTGCACAAGCCTTCAAAGGCCTAAAACCTGTTATTACTTACTGCTACATGGGCTTTGGAATTCTCCCACCTAAGCCTCCTGAGTAGCTGGGACTACAGGCATGCAGCACTGCACCCAGCTGGGGATTACGTTTTAACAAGTATTTTGGAGGCAACAAAACCACTCAATCCATAGCAAGATGGATGGCCACAGCAGACCATTAGTGTTTATCAGCTTTGAGTTTCACAGAACCCTCAGTGAGCCAACTCATACCATCAGTCAAAACATCTTTGAACCGTGGGGTGCACGTAGCTAAGGGAACATCCCCTATGGGCTATTCAGCCTCCTCTGGCAAGATAGTGACTTCATGGAGTTGGCAGACCCCCCTGGGATCCCAATCAGGCTCCATCTTATATGTAACATTTTCATTTAATGATAGTACTTGGCTGAACTGATCATGTTTTATTAGTAGGATTAGTGAGCACTGTGAAAAAAAATAAAATCAGATAAAGAAAAAATTAAAAGTTTATTGTTCAAACAAGAAGTACAGACCACAATCTAGAAGACTCAGATCAAGTGGTAAGAAACATATCTGACAGCAGTTACAACAGTTTGTAATGCATAAAGGGGGGAATATTTTGACCTTTTTATAATTGGCTGTTATACATTCTTTTTAGGGAAAGTTGAGCTGTTAGGGAAAGTTATTGGTCTATAGCTGATTGGTTTAATTTCAGTGAATCATGCTGACAAGGATGTAAAGCTTACATGTCGCATTTCATTTATGATTAGAGAACAGCATTTCAAGGAAATCAGAATGATTTGTCTTGGTTACACAGTTGCAGGTGGTCAGCCTTGGGGTATTTCTAAACCGTGGCTTCCATTTTTATTTGTCTTTAACAATACCTGCATGAGATGGGCAGCTCAGGTCTCAAGGTCACATACAGTGCTTCAGTGGTCAAGTGTTCTGTTGCCATTAGAACCCAATAGCAGGCTAGCAGCTGCCATTCAAAGGGAATGTATATGGCAAAAATCTTGGGTAATTTATATGTCCAAAACCCAAGGGCCTGGTGCACCCTGATAGCAGCCTCTTGTTGCCACAGTCTCCAATCTGTATGGACAGGAGTCAGTGAGACCTGTAGTTCCATGGACCCACATTAATGGCAAGCCCATGTTAACGCATGATAGACCCCCAGAGTCTCTGTTGTTGAGGGCCCCATTCAGAGGTGGCTGTGTTGTGGGTAATTGTAACTAAAGGAGGCCAACTAATACTCAAATGTGATACATGTTGTCTCCAATAGCCAAACAGACTTACCAGCTATTGAGCTTCTTTCTTGTAGGTGGGGGCTGCCAACAACAATTTTTGACTTTATCAGGAATACTCCCCTAGTTACTGGACCAGGTAGCTCCAGGGACAGCACTTGTTGGGCAAGTCCCTGGATCTTATCAGGGCTGACAACTCAGCCTGCATGTGTCATATCACCTATGACCTTATGTATGGAGTGGTCAACTTGTTTCATAGGCTGGCAATGAGATATAGGAGATGACAAATACTTTTAGAAGTAACTGGACATATTGCAGGTCAGGAGAATGGAAGTATTGCTATGGACTGAACTGTATCCCCAAAATTTGTATGTTGAAGCCCTTAGCTCTGATATGATTGTAACTAAAGTCTAAAAGCCAGGAATGAGGGCAGCTGTGAATGTCACCATTCCAAACAAGAAAAGAATGACTCTTCTCTTGGCTATTCAGAGATCATCAGGGATACTGCCTCAGTTTCCACAGGCCAGATGGTCTCCAACAAAAGCCATGGGGGAGTGAACCTTCCTGGCAGATCTGCAGAGTCAGGACCACAACCCAGGGGGTCCTGGAGAGGACAGTATAGGACCAAAGAGGATATTCATGAACCTAAGGTCTCATGAAATTTGTCTTGATAAATTCTAGGCTTGCATGGGACCATCATTAACCCCGTCCAGGCCAGAGTGTAGTATGATTACAACTCACTGTAGCCTCAAACTCCCATGATCGAGCCACCATGCCCGGCTAGTTATTTTTATAGAAATGAGGTTTCCCTATGTTGCCCAGGCTGGTCTCAAACTCCTGGACTCAAACAATCCTCCCACCTCAGCCTCCCAAAGTGCTGGGATTAAAGGCATGAGCCATCACACCCAGCCTCATCATCCTTTTCTTCCTTCCAGTTTCTCACTTTTGGAATTGTAATACCTAATCCATGCCTATCCCATCATTGTATTTTAGAAGCACATAACTTGTCTGGTTTCACAAGTTCATAGCTGGAGAGGAATTTTGCCTTAGGATAAATTATACCTCGGGTCTCATCCATATCTGATTTAGATATTTAGATGAGATTTTGGATTTTAAATGTTAGTTGATACTAGAATGAGTTAAAACTTTGGAGGCTGTTAGGATGGAATGAACTTACTTTGCATGTAAGGGCATGAAGAGAGTGGCTAGGAGTGGAATATTATGGAATGAATATTTATGTTGAAGCCCTAACCCCAAATGTTATGATATTTGGGGGTGGGGCCTTTGGAAAATAACTAGGATTGGAGTAGGTCATGAGAATGGCGCCCTCATTCTCACTAATGCCCTTAAAAGACTTTGAAGAGGCATCAGTGCTCTTGCTCTCTGAAATTTGAGGACACAGGAAAAAGGGGGCCATCTGCAAACCAGGAAGAGAGCCCTCACCAGCATTCAACCATTCTGGCATCTTGATGTTGAACTTTAAAGCCTATAGAACTGTCAGGAATAAATGTCTGTTGTTTAAGCCATCCTCTATGGTATTTTGTTATAATAGCTCAAACTGACTAAAACAATTACTAAAGATATATCCCTCCCAATCCCCTCACCCAAAGAATCAGGCCCAGTTACTTTTAGCAAGCCTTCAAGGAACAATTTCCATGTTATACAAACTCTTCATAGTAATAAAAGAGAAACAAAACTTTTTCGAAATTATTTTGCAAAGCTAGCAAAGCATTACCAAATTGAATCTACTTCTGTACTTAATAAAAACTCACTATAAGGCCAGGCACGATGGCTCACGCCTATAATCCCAGCACTTTGGGAGGCTGAGGTGGGTGGATCACGAGGTCAGTTCGAGACCAGTCTGACCAACATGGTGAAGCCCGTCTCTATTAAAAATACAAAAATTAGCCAGGTATGGTGGCGCACACTGTAATACCAGCTACTCAGGAGGCTGAGGGAGGAGAAATGCTTGAACCTGGGAGGCAGAGGTTACAGTAAGCCGAGATCACACCACTGCACTCCAGCCTGGGCAACAAAGTGAAACTCTGTCTCAAAAAAAAAAACCAAAAAACAAACAAAACTCATTATGAACAAACAGATTTTACTTGAAAAGTACAAGGAAATTGCAAGTATTTGCAAACTTGTCAAGAAAATGAATTACAAAAAGAAGATAAGAACATAATTCATAAAATTACAACAGTGGATTTTTAAAACTTGATAGAATATAGCAACTCATCCAAATAAAAACTTTGTATAGGCCAGGCACTGTGGCTCACACCTGTATTCCCAGTACTTAGGGAAGCTAAGGCAGGATGATTGCTTGAAGCCAGGATCACAAAATCAGCCTGAGCAAAACAGTGAGACCCCATTTCTACAAAAAATAAAAATAAAAACAAAAACTTAGTTGGGTGTAGTGGCACATGCCTGTATTCCTAACTATAGGGTAGGCTGAGGCAGGAGGATGCCTTGAGCCCAGGAGTTCAAGGCTGAAGTGAGCTATGGTCACATCACTACACTCCAGCCTGAGCAACAAAGGGAGACTTTGTCTCTAAAACAAAAACAAAACAAAACAACAAAAAAAAACCCCAGAACTCTTAAGTAGAATAATAATTGGGAAACTGCACTGTGCCCAGCATTGTTACCTTATACATAGCAAATAATGTATCCCTCACAACCCTATGAGGTAGCTCTATTTTATAGACAGAGGAACCAAGATATAAGGAAGCTAAGTGATTTACCCAGGCTCACACACTTAACAAAGTGGTGGACTCTGGATTTGAACCTAGGGCACTGGGAACAAAATCTGTGCTCTTAACCACTAAACTACACTGCTTCTTGTAGAAATAAGATTAGAAGGAAACTTCCTAAATACAGCAGAACATCAAAATCCAACAATGCACCATATGAAACTTCGAAATACTAAAAACATTCCCCCAAGAGTTAAGCGAAAGACATCTACTCTTCCACATTTTTCGAAGTTCTTGCTAATGTACAACATAAGTGGCATCAAATTAAAAGACAAATTATTTATTATAGCCTTAAAAAGCTAGGAAATGACTCTAATAAACTATTAAACCTAAAAATAATTTATCAACATAACTAGATCCAGATAAAATTTGTTTAAGTCAATATTTAAAGTTTGTACTAGCAATGACCAATAGAAATTCAAGTATGGCTTTCAAATGCAGCCAATTTTCCTCCAAGAGCCTGAGGCTTTCTCAGGATTCACTTGAACTGAGCACCTACATCAGATGGGTGGTAGTGAGTTAATATAGTTAGGAATGGTGAACATCCCCACACTCCAGAGGCTTAGTATGGCAGGGGAAGAGCAGACAAGAACCAGAAGGTAAAATTGCAGCATCCAACAGGCAGGATGGTTCTTCTGAAGACATGACTGTCAATCCAACTCAGGGCAGGGAACCAGAAATGTGCAACTCATGTGCTCATATAGTGAGGCTCTTCCCTAAAATCTGAGTGCTCCCAAAATAAGACACTTAAAGAGGAAAAAGTTCTATCTGCATATCTTTTAAAAGAAAATGGAAACAAATGCAAAAAAAAAAAAAGGCTGAAAACACTTAAAATACATATTCACAAATGGTAAAATTCCAGTTGTGTCATGAATTCAGTTTTTTGTTTTTGAGACAGAGTCTCACTCTGTTGCTCAGCCTGGAGTACAGTGGTGTGATCTTGGCTAACTGCAACCTCTGCCTCCCAGGTTCAAGTGATTCTCTTGCCTCAGCCTCCTGAGTAGCTAGGACAACAGGCATGTAGCACCACACCCAGCTAATTTTTGTATTTTTAGTAGAGATAGGGTTTTGGCATGTTGGCCAGGTTGGTCTCAAACTCCTGGCCTCAAGCAATCTGCCTGCCTTGGCTTCCAAAAGTGCTGGGATTACAGGCATGAGCCACTATGCCTAGCAGAGTTCAGTAATTTCTAAAGACCCTGAAAAACTTTAGGCCCCCAGTAATCCTTTATAACTTTGAGATATCTCCCCGAGAATGACATTTAATTCTGATTTTCTTGATCCTCAACATTTTTACCTTTCTTCTGCATTGTCTGAAACATGCACCACAGTTCACAAAATCACCCCTCCAGGTTACATGATTGACATTGCCCCTCTAGCCTCTTCTCCACCTTTGTCATTCTGTGGATCCTGTCAGCCTGTTAAGAAGTCCGAGGGATGGAAAGAGAAGGGAGTGAACATTAGAGCCAAAGGTCCACCAGCACTGGGCCATTATTGCAAAGGTGGAAAGAAAAGTGGTTCAAGCTCATGGATTGACATATGACTGCAGAAGGAAAGAGTACTCTGAGAATTATTTCTTGGTTCTTACATCTTTGCAGACTGAAAGATGGTCTGGAAGATAATTTCAAGTTCTCATCTTGAAATTTAGGTAGCAGTTATAGTGAGACAGGACTAGATGATATGGAAAATAGATTAGTTTGATACTACTGTTTTACCAAACACCTCATTACTGTGAATTCTAATCATCCAGGAATACTGCTAGCTGAAATTTTCAATCATCTATATCACAGCAATGAAAGTCAAATCTTCTTGCAATAAATTTTGACTGTAAGTTTTTTGTTTGTTTTTGAGATGCAGTCTCTCTGTCACCCAGGCTGGAGTGCAGTCGCACAATCTCAGCTCATTGCAACCTCTGCTTCCCAGGTGCAAGTGATTCGCCTGCTTCAGCCTCCTGAGTAGCTAGGATTATAGGCACACGCCACCACACTTGGCTAATTTTTGTATTTTTAGTAGAGACGGGGTTTCACCATGTTGGCCAGGCTGGTCTCGAACTCCTGACATCAAGTGATCCACCCAACTCAGCTTCACAAAGTGCTGGGATTACAGATGTGAGCCATTGTGCCCAGCTAACTATAAGTTTTATTTAGGAAGCAGGATGCAGTCAGATAGTTCAGAATTAGAGTAAGTGTGCAGGTCAAAGTATGTTATCAGTAGGATATGACTGCCCAACCCAATACCTAGATAAACAGACAATAATTTACACACAAATCCATTAGCTCCTTAAGGTTGAAGTACTAATAGTAAGACTTCCAGGGCTTTAAGTAGAAGATATCAGTCAGCCTTTATATGTGACATACTATGACGAGATGCTACTTCCTTCTTTAGAAGTTTCTACTCCAGTGGATGTGATATGAGGGAGAAGGGAGACTATGCCCACGTTAATGATGGCTCAATTTGAATTTTAAAATTTATTTAAGAACTAGCATACTCAAACTATTATGTATATACTAAAAGAAATAAGATACCTTACCTGATCTCAGGAGCTTATAAGTTGGTATGAAAGTATACACATAACGTGGCCGGGCGCAGTGGCTCACGCCTGTAATCCCAGCATCTCACGCCTGTAATCCCAGGCTGAGGTGGGCAGATCACCTGAGGTCAGGAGTTCGAGACCAGCGTGACCAACATGGAGAACTCCCATCTCTACTAAAAAAACAAAAAATTAGCTGGGCATGCCTGTAATCCCAGCTACTTGGGAAGCTGAGGCAGGAGAATCGTTTGAACCCAAGAGGCAGAGGTTGCAGTGAGCCGAGATTGTGCCATTGCACTCCAGCCTGGACAACAAGAGTGAGACTCTGACTCGAAAAGAGAAAAGAAAAGAAAAAAGAAAAAAAGAAAAGAAGTCTACATATACACAACTATATGTGAGTATACTTTGGATATATGTGATACACATATCACATTGTAAGTTGAGAACAATTTACAAAAACATTTAACAGTTATACATTGTAGCACCAGCTAATTTAAAGCATTAAGGTCAAATCAATAGAAGTATAAAAGAAACAAACAACTATTTGAAAAATAAAGTCTTTCAGAGATGGTATAAATCTTGAACATTGTGAAGGAAGTGATTAGCAAACAAGAAAAATTTTCCTAGCCAGAAAACACAAAAATGATGACAGGATGTAGCTTACAGTACAAATTTTAAAAGTAGCTGTGGAAGGAGACAGCAAGGAGCAGGGATAAATAACATAGTAGACTGACTTAAAAAATGACTTTATGTAAATGTTTCAGTGGAGGAACTGCAATAGAATAAAGATAATATAACTGCTGTTCTTGAGAAATGCAGAATCTGATTGTGGAGTGCATACTAACAAGATGGATTTTTAAATAGTTTTTTAAGAGAAAGAAGGAAACCTACAAGTAAATGACATATGTAATCCTTAATTTCCTACTACTAAGGATCAGATTAAGTTACACCTACTCTCCCACCTTAGTGACCCAAAAAAAAGCAAGTAGGATATGGTCCACTGTGATAAGCGGTCTCCAGAGACCATGATGAGCATCCTTCTTATAAAGAAAGCTTAACTCAAAAGGTCCTTGCTCTCTGTCTCAAAGAACCGTGCCTTAAGAAGATGACGGACCCAGACCTGAGGGCTTCTCTCCAGTATGAGTTCGCTGGTGGTGATTAAAAGTGGAACACTGACTAAAGGCCTTCCCACACTCAATACATTCATAAGGTGTCTCTCTGGTGTGAACTCTCTGGTGCACGGTAAGCTGTGAGCTGTCACTAAAAGCTTTCCCACAACCATTGCATTTATAGGGTTTTTCCCCAGTATGGGTTCTCTGATGTACCGTAAGGCTAGAATTATAACTGAAGACCTTCCCACACTCATTACATTCATAGGGTTTCTCACCAGTGTGAATCCTCTGGTGTATAATGAGGTACGAGTTTTGATTGAAGGATTTTCCACATTCATTGCATTTATAGGGCTTTTCACCTGTGTGAAGTCTCTGGTGCCGAATAAGACATTTACTCAGACCGAATGCCTTACCACACTCGCTACATTCAAAAGGTTTTTCTCCAGTA
>CAUYQU010070574.1:0-13133 GCA_963574635.1 Cheracebus regulus | reverse complement strand
TTTTTACCCTTTTTTCTGTCATCTTGCCTTCTTGTTTTATTTCATTGAGTTGATCTTCGACCTCTGATATCCTTTCTTCTGCTTGGTCAATTCGGCTGTTGAAACTTGTGCATGCTTCGCGAAGTTCTCGTGTTGTGTTTTCCAGCTCCATCAATTCACTTATATTCTTCTTTAAGTTGTCCATTCTTGTTAACATTTCTTTAAATCTTCTTTCAAGGTTCTTAGTTTCTTTGCATTGGGTTAGAACATGTTCTTTTAGTTCACAGAAGTTTCTTTTAGTTCACAGAAGATAAATTATATTATCCACCTTCTGAAGCCTGATTCTGTGAGTTCATCACACTCATCCTCCGTCAAGCCTTGTTCTCTTGCTGATGAGGAGCTGCAATCCCCGGTAGGAAGAGAGACATTCTGATTTTGGGTGTTCTCAGCCTTTTTGCACTGGTTTCTTCCCATTTTTGTGGATTTATCCACCTGTCGTCTTTGTAATTGCCGACTTTCAGATTGGGTCTCTGAGTGGACATCCGGCTTGTTGGTGATGAAGTTTTTTCTGTTTCTTACTTTTCCTTCAGCGGACGCCCCTTCCCCACAGAGCTGGGCCTTCCCGGGTTCAGCTGTGCTTGCTCTCAGTCCTCAGTGCTTCCAATTGCTGCTCTCCTTGTGGGGATGGGACCGGCCGAGCCCGACTAAAAAGGCACCCAGTCTTGTATACTCCGCACCGAGAAGCGCTGTGCCAGGGTGCCGTCAAAACAGCCCCACTGGCCAAAAGAGTCATGCTGGCGACCCGTGTGGCTCCTTCGCCGGGAATCTCCCAGTTTGTGGGCATCAAAAGTTCATCTGAAATTGCGGTGTCCACTCGCTCTCTGCGCTTTCACTGGGAGCCACAATCCTGAGCTGCTGCTACGTGGCCATCTTGGGTCTCTCTATCTCAGCAATATTGAGTCTTCTGATACATAAGCAAGGTCTGTCTCCACATGGACTTAGGGGCTGAATTTCTGTCATCAGCGTTTGGTAGTTTTCAGTGTTCAGGCCTTGCACATCTTTTATCAGAATTATTTGTATTTCATATTCTTGATGCTATTTTAAGTGATGTTTTACATTTCAATTTATAATTGTCCATTATTAGAATATAGAAGTACAACTGATTTTTATAGCTTCATCTTGTATCTCACAGTCTTGCTAAACTCAATAGTTCTAGGCTTTTCTGTGGATTCTATCAGATTTTCTACACGGGTAATCACGTCAATTACAGTTTTATTTCTTCCTTTTCAATATGGATGCCATTCTTTTGTTTATCATTTATCTATCTATCCTTTTTGCCACTGGCTAGAAGCTTCAATACAATGTTACCCTTTTTTCTGCTCTTAAGGGAAAGCATTTGATTTTTCATCATTAAATATGATGTTAGCTGTAGATTTTTCACGGATGCCCTTTATCCAGCTGAGGAAGTTCTCTCTTCTTCAATTTTTGGGAAGTGTTTTTACAGAATTTTTACTGGTTTTCCTTAAATGGGACGTTGAGTTTGCAGTGAGCCCTCATGGCTCACTGCACTCCAGCCTAGGTGACAGAGGGAGACCCTGTCTTAAAAAAAAAAAAAAAAATGCAGGTTCTGGCCAGGCACAGTGGCTCATGCCTGTAATCCCAGCACTTTGGGAGGCCGAGGTGGGTGGATCACTTGAGGTCAGGAGTTTGAGCCCAGCCTGGCCAACATGGTGAAACCCCATCTCTACTAAAAATACAAAAATTAGCCGGGCGTGGTGGTGCGCACCTGTAGTCCCAGCTACCCGGGAGGCTGAGCAGGAGAATCGCTTGAACTGGGAGGCGGAGCCGAGGTCACGCCACTGCATGCCAGCCTGGCGCCTGGCAACGGAATGAAACTCTTATCTCAAAAAAAAAAAAAAAGATTGTGTTGGCTCATGCCAGGTCCTGGCAGCAACCAACCTGGGGCCATGGTGATGTAATTTCTCCACATGAGGTTCTCCAGACCATACAGGGGGATGGCCTGACATTATAAAGCTCAGTGGAAACGTTTCCTGTCAGAGCCCGGCAGAATCCAGTGTTTCCCCTCTGTGGCTGGATGGTTGGATTCGCCCACATTCTCACTGGGTGCAGCCCTTTGAGGATCTGGAAGCCACAGAGGCCTCTGTATGGCCTGGACCTGCCTCCTGTTCCTGGGCCATTAAAGCCCGAGGCTTTGGGTGTCCGGGGTCAGCGCATTCCTTGGGAAGCGTCGGCCCAGCCGCTGCACCGAGGCCCCCTTTGTCTGCCATCCCTGGGGCTTTCCTTTTCTTTTTGGTAACGTCAGGCATGTGCCTGAGAAGCTATTTTTTTACCTGGATTTACGAGGGAGGGGCTTTCAGGGTCTCTCCGTCCCTCCACACTGCTGCTCAGGAGCTGCCTCTGTGATGGCCGATCCGGCAAGATCCTCTTGGGGCTCCGCGGGCCTCTCCCCGGCTGCCGCAGACGCACACCTGCACCGTCCTCCAGAACGCGGCCCTTGGCTGACGAGAGCTGCTCATTCAGAGATGCCCGAGGACCCCGTGCCACACCACAGGCAGCTCAGACCCACGTCTGCGCAGGAGCGGGAGCCTCTGGGCTGGGCCCATCTCTGTCGTCCATGGGGCGCGGCTACGGCTCCAGGCCCCTTTGCCAGCGCCTTGCCCTCCCCACTTCTTGCACCGCTTTCCTGAGAGTTCTCCAGAAACCACATGCAGCTCTGGCTCCACCTCCGGGAGCTGGCCTGGGACGGGGGGCGCAGACGTGGTCCTGGGGCACAGACGCCACAGTTGATCAGAATGCCACCAACTGCCTGGCCATGCTGTCCGCCTGGCATCCATGGCTGTGCATGTCCGCCTGGCATCCAGATGGGCAGCCTGCACGGGGCTGCTCACGATGCTGGTTCCCACGCGCAGGCGCACAGCAGCTGCTGGAGGGCTCCTTAGAGCACAGGCGGCTGAGCCCCAGGCCCAGAATTTCTGACCCTGTTGGCCTGGGCCAGGGCCAAGGCTCTGCCTCTCACAAGCTCCTGGGTGGTCCCAAGGGCATACTCGGAGGACCACTGGCTTTGCTTTGTTTCCTTATGTAAGCCAGTTCTCAGAGCCACAGCCCATAATATGAAGAGGGGCCAGTCTCCCCTTGTGAAAGGCCTCAGGACTCTAAGTGTGGACAGCAGCAACCCCCGTGTCCCTCTCCCAGGGACCAAAAGCCGCTTATCTGGACAACTGTGCCCTGGGGAGAGGAAGATGCCCAGATCAGGATCTGAGCAGATACGGACCCTGGGATGCAAAGCACCCCCAGAGGCTCCCCGTCTGGGTAGGAACATGGGGGCAGGAAGTATATGGAGTCCTGGCCCAGGTCTCAGCCCATCATTTCCCAGCCCAGGAATGTGCGATTGGAACAGGCGTGCTCAACAGCGGGCAAATCCTCACGTGGGCTCTTTGGCCACGGAGTAAAAATCACTGCAGTAGAAAAGACCAAATGGAAGCCTTAGAAACTACCACTAGCCCGGGCCAAACAAAGCAGTACGACATCCTGGTCAAAATGGCAGCGTCAGCGCCACCTCAGGTGCCTAAAGGGTGCAGGGGTGATGGTCACCATCTTCCCACTTAGTTTCTGGTCAGGTCCCTACAAGGGCTGGGTGGACTGTGGTGGACGGCAGTGGAGCCACCGTGTCCCCCAGCAGGGCCAGCCCAGCTGCGGTGCTGTCTGCAGTCTTTCTTGGAGCAGACTCCCGGCCTCGGACGGTGGTCTGTGGCTCCTGGCTGGGTAAAGGGCTCTCCACGGCACCGGGAAGAGGTCAAGGCAGCTCCCACTCACATGGGTGGACAGCGGCTCACAGACTCGCAGACACATGGACAATCGACCAAAGCGCAGACACTCAGGTCCGTTTACTGCCAGCATTGCACCCACCAGGCCTGGTGCGCAGGAAGTGGCGGGCGCTCTGAACATCCTGCTAGGACACGGGCGCTCTAGGGTGGGAGAGGCTGAGCCCAGATTCAGGGACTGGTCACGTCATGAAGGTTTTAGAAGTCAGGTTGGGCACGGAGGCTCACACTGTAATCCCAGCACTTTGGGAGGCCAAGGAGGGCGGATCATCTGAGGTTGGGAGTTCGAGACCAGCTTGACCAACATGACAAAAACCCGTCTCTAACCTAAAAATACAAAATTAACCAGGTGTGGTGGCGCATGCCTGTAATCCCAGCTACTCAGGAGGCTGAGGCAGAAGAATCGCTTGAACTCAGGAGACAGAGGTTGTGGTGAGCCGAGATTGCGCCATTGCGCTGCAGTCTGGGCACCAAGAGCAAAACTCCATCTCAAAAAAAAAAATGGTTTTAGGAGTCCAGAGATCTGGGCATGTTAGGACATCCTGTCCCAGGTCAAGGATGAGCTCTGAGACTTGGGTTTCCTACCACTGGGAAAGAAGGCCGGCAGCCGGAGGGCCTCTGGGTTCTGGACATGGCACGATACCAGACATGGATCCGTTTATCAGGTGGCACGGAGGCTTCCAGTTTTGAGTGGGGCCCAGGAAAAGGAAGGGTAGCACAGCTGGTGAGGCTATGGAGCCAAGCCCTGCCACTGAGGCCCCGTGACCTAACAGAGCTCCTGTACTGGGAGCACCCGTGGCGGGTGGAGGAGGCCGTGTGGGAGCGCCCGCGGCGGGTGGAGAACTGCAGACTGTTCAGAGAAATTCCTGGGGACAGTGCAGCCACGGCTCCTGCCAGGAGTCAGTGCCACCGGACCCAGCCAGGTTGAGGTCAGCAGCATAGTGGGATCTCGGGTGAGAGGTGGTGCACAGCCAGGCACCGGCCAGGAGAGCCAGAGGGCTGCATGGGTGGGTGGCCCAGCCTTTAGCTCGCCTGCCAGTCAGGCCACAGTCTCAGAAGTGCCCTGTGACTGGGTGGAGGTCAAGCCCGGGCTGCTCCATGGCAATTGGGTTCATGGTGCTTGGACCACTCCACTCGGGCTGGCCCTGGAGTCAGGGGCAAGGGCGATTCCTGGCGTCTCAGGAGAAGAGAGCCGCTCGCAGTAAGGACGCACATGGACAGGGCTGGGGAAGGGCTCGGCTGGCTGACCGGGGCCTGAGAAGGGCAACGCTGGAAGACAGCCTGAGAATGGAACTGCCGGGTAGACACCGGCGTGGGGGCTTCTGGGTGTCCACTGGGGCAGCAGGCACCGAGCCACCCACAAGAGAATGACGCGGCCAGCAAGGCAGCGTCCGCCTAGAGCAACCGAGGGGCAGACGGGGCCGGGCGCCCCGCGATCACCCAGCTCCTCTCAGCAGCCGCACATCCCGTCCTCCAGCAGTAAATATCACCAGGGGCCTGGATGCGAGAGCAACCGGTCGGTCGGTGGTAAACTCAGCCCTAGAGACCCCATCCCCTCGGAAAGGCAATAGCTGGTGCTCCAGGCTTGCACCCGCCTTTCAGCCCATGGTGCGTCCGTGTCTGCCCTGGGGGACAGACTCCTGTGGAACGGCCCCCAGGGCCTCTGGCTGCTTACGGCGAGGGGGTGCAGAGGGATGTGGGAGCACAGGGCCACGAAGCCCGCAGTGTCAGCGAGCCTCTCCTAAAGCACTGCTGCCCTGACACCAACCCTCTGGGACTGTGGCGGCCCTGTCCCCAGGACGTGGCCGTCAGCCTGCATCAATGGCCCCACAGAGGACCACATGGGTCTGGGGACCAAGGGGTAGAGGCAGGAGTGGCCGTCCACTCAGCAGCTCCCAGTGACCCACTGAGAACACGTGCTTCCTTTCCCTACAACTCTAAGCTGTGAGGGCTCAGAGGCCCCAAAACACAGCCACCTGGGACAGTGCAGCACTGCCACGCTCAACAGCTGTGGGCCACCTGGCCACAGCTGCTCCTGTGTCAGTGGACCAGTGGGCAGAGCAACCTCCACCCGGCCAGGGCGGGCAGGGCAGAGCTCAGCAAGAGCGAGGGGACCAGGACTCGGTCTCAGGGTGAGGGCCTGGGTCCCGCCAGCAGAAAAGAGAGGCAGAGGCCAGGCACGGTGGCTCACGCCTGTAATCCCGGCACTTTGGAAGCCAAAGCAGGGCAGATCACTTGAGGTCAGGAGTTTGAGACCAGCCTGGCCAATATGGTGAAACCCCGTCTCTACTAAAAATATAAAAATTAGCTAGGTGTGGTGGCGCATGCCTGTAGTCCCAGCTACTCGGGAGGCTAAGGCAGGAGAACCATTTGAACCTGGGAGTAGTGGAGGCTGCAGTGAGCCGAGATCACGACACTGCACTCCAGCCCGGGTGACGGAGCAAGACTCTCCCTGAAATAAAAAAAGAAAGAGATGAGTATCAGCTAAGCCTGGGCCAGCAGCTGCTGTGGGCTGGGGTTGGCCCTGGCCCCTTTCCTCTTCCCCTAAGTCTTCCCAGAAACTGCCACCAATCGGAAGCCTGGAGAGGCCCATCCAGGTAGAAACTCCGGAGTGTGAGGGGCACGGGGCCGACAGACACAGCATAGACTGTGGTGGGGACCTCAGACTCCGCCCACTGCCCACGGCCCCTTCTCTGGAGGGCTGCCCGGCCAGCAGGAACCAACTGACCAGGGGCCATGTGGCACCCTCCCTAGGAGCCAGGGGGCCACAGCCAGTGACTGACATGGGAGCATGCCGGACCCCACCTCAGACGAGGAGACGCGAGTGCCCCTCACAGTGCTGGGAGCGGGACTGGGGGACCGTCGGTGCCTGACCAGCAGGAGGCCCCAACAGGCCCAGCCTCGGTGTAGCCGCCACCCTGCCCCACACTGCACCCTCTGCCCAGGGTCTCTCGGCCGCCCTCCTGCTGGCATCCAGTCTCTGCTGCACACAGACATTGGTCTCTGGCCCGGCCACAGTGGTTGAACTCAGAGCCTGGAGCCTGGGGCTGCAAGGTCCCCCGTCCCTGACGCACACCTGACCCCAAGAAAAAAACACAAGGCAGGAGGCCTGGGAAGGTTGGAATTGCTTTTATTGGGGGCGGATGCCGCAAGGCCCCGCCCACGGTCAGGTTAGTGTTCTGCCCTTGCAGAGGCGCCGGCAGCCTGACACCTCCACCTGCCGCCCGCCCGGGGTTAGTGGAACATGCAAAGCTCAGAGTGGAGGCAGGAGTGGTCACTGCTGAGGCCAGGGCTGGGTGGAACGGGAGGGTCAGCACAGAGCCGGCCGGTGTCCCTGGGCCCAAAGGGGGTTGGGGCTCCCTGGGAGAGACGGGCAGGCAGCACCCCAGGGTGGGGGCTCCACAAGCTGGAGGGGCCCTGGGCCCACCAGGAAGACAGGTTTGCACTCCCAGCCACGCCAGCTGGAACGTCTGTCTCCCCCTGGGTCTGGGTCCTTGGGGCCTGGGGTGAGAGGCAGACATGGAAGGCACTTACTAGGGAACAGAGGCTGGAGGGCTGAAGCCGGAGGCCGGGGCTCTCAGGAGTGAGTGTGGGGGGTGAGCCGGAAAGCAGAGGTCAGACAGCACTGGGGGGGCTGGGCCCGCCGGCTCTGCAGGCAGGACCTCGTCTTCCCATGGGGAAGGGGCTTCTCTGGGTAGACCGGGAGAGAGGCTGACTGGGCCCCCCGTCCCCAGCAAGACCCACCATGCAGGCCAGTGCTGGAAACACCAGGGCAGAAATGCCAGCCAGGCTTGAGCCCTGAGAGGCCGATGGCCCTCTACTGACGCGACTGAGCCCAGCGACCCTGTGCAGCTAGGACTGGCAGGCGGGCGACCCTGGGAAGACAGGAGGGTGGGCTGGGGCCCAGCTTGGGACCCTCCAAGGCACCTGGCTGTGTGAGTGGCAGGTAGAAGGGAGTGAGGAGACCCGAGGGGGTGGGGCTGGGCCAGCCCTGTCCCCAAGATACAGGCTGTCTGACAGCAGATATATATTAATATATTAGTCTGGTCTTTTTGGTTAAACTTTAGGCACCACTTGGGAGGAAGACACCTTTAAGCGTTGAAGACGACCCCAGCAACTCGGCGGGAGCTGGGCCGCATGCAGAGCGGGTGGGTGCAGGTAGGCTCAGGCCACGGCAGACTCAGGGCCCCCCAGGGAGGCTGAGGACCCCGAGGCGTAGCGGCGGCCGTAGCCCGAGGAGGAGTAAGAGGACGAAGAGAAGGTCATGGAGAAGCCGGAGCCAGTGGCGTCAAAGCTGCCCCGGCGGGAGCCGGCCCGGGAGCCGGTGCGGGAGCCGCTGCGGGAGCCAGCAGTGGAGCCGGAGCCGCTGACGCTGTACGGGCTGTAGTAGCCCTTGCTGGACTGCGCGGCCGCCTCCAGCAGCCGCAGCCCCGTGCCCTCCTCCACCATGCTGCGGTCCAGCGCGTCCTTGTAGGAGATCTTGAGCTTGGTCTTGGGGCAGGTGAGGTACTTGGAGTAGGCGCCCACGTCACGCAGCTTCTGTGCCGTGCGGGCGTCCACCGTGCCGCGCTGCAGGGCCTCGTCCAGGGGAACCCGGCCCGGCGTGTCAGGCTCGATCAGGCCGCCGGTCAGGTACTGCACCTCCAGGAAGCGCTGGCCGGCCTCGTAGTAGAGCCAGCCCTTCTTCAGGGCCTGGGCAGCCGACATCTTGGTCTTGGTGCGTGGGTCCTCAAAGCCGCAGAAGGCCTTCTGGGCCAGGTTGATGCGGTCAACCATGATCTTGTCCACCAGGCCCTTGTTGACAGCGTCAGTGACGGGGAAGCGCTCGCCGGTGCTGGGGTCGATGATGCCCCCGGTACAGGCCTGCGCCTCCAGCAGCCGCTGCCCCGTGATGTTGTCCACCAGGCTGCGGTGCATGGCCTCCGTGATGGACACCTTCTCCAGCGTCTCTGTGTCCAGGATGCCAGCCACGGGGCCCGTCTCCTCGGTGGGGTCCGACCAGGAGGCCAGCTGGGGCCTGGAGACGGCGGGGCTGATGGGGTAGGAGGAGGAGGAGCCCACAGAGGAGGAACGGGAGCGGAAGCCACTGGCGTTGCCCGAGAGCATGTCGGCGAACTCGGTGATGGAGAGCGTGCCTGCGCGGTACTGGTCCAGTGCCGAGCGGTCGATGAAGTTCTTGGCGATGGCGTCGTCGATGTCGTACTGGCGGCCGGAGCGGCGGTCGATAATCATGGACTTGACCACGCCGTCCGAGGAGGAGATGGTGATCTCCTCCCACTCGCACTCCTGTTCCGACAGCTCCAGGTAGGTCTGGTGGTCGATGAGGCCCTTGCGGTAGGCCTCGTACACCGACATCTCCTTGCCCGTCTCGGGGTCCACAATGACCACGCGACGCTTGCGCACGGAGGACTTGGAGGACGTCTTCCGCTCCCGCTTCTTCTCCTTCAGCGGCAGGAGGCACAGGCCCGTCTGGGGGTCGGTGATACAGCGCTCCATCAGCTGCAGGTAGGTGAGGTTCTCCTCCGTGTTGGGGTCAAAGAAGCCCTTGGTGTCGTCCGAGGGGTCGGTCAGGATCTCGTTCATCTCCTCGTCGAAGAGGCCGCGCTTGTAGGCCACCTCCACGGGCAGCCGGTGGCTCTCCTCGGGGTCGATGATGCCACCCGTGGCGATCTGGGCCTCTAGCAGGCGGATGCCGTGGTCCTTCAGGATCAGGCCCTTCTTCATGGCCTGGAAGAGAGAGATGAGCTTCCCAGAGTAGGGGTCCTTGTAGCCGGTGACGGCGCGCTCAGCTGACAGCAGCTTGTCCTTGAACTCGGGGCCTACGATGCCCATGCGCACAGCCTCCTCCACTGTCAGCTTGAGTCCCTTGATGGGGTCGATGACATAACCGGTGGCCGCCTGCGCCTCCAGGAGCTCAAAGGCCGTGCCAGGGCGGATGATGCCCTTCTTCATGGCCTGGTACACTGAGAGCCGCTCCTTGGTGGCATCCACAAAGACGCCCGCGATGCAGCTGGTGCCTTCCAGGAACTTCTGCAGGTTCTTGGTGACCTCCTCGATGGAAGTCAGGCCCTCCCGAAGCTGGAGCGCCGTGGCCTCGTCCATGACCTGCGAGCGCACCAGCTCCTCCACGGTGATCTGCTTCCGTAGGCCACGGAAGGTCAGCTTGCGTGCATCCGACAGTGGCAGGAGCAGCTGGCCAGTGCTGTCATCACGGCGGCACCGCCTAAGCAGCTGTGTGTAGCTGAGGCGCTCGTCGGTGGACGGGTCCACGTAGCTGCGCACTTCGCTGGGCTCTGACAGCTGGTCATGCGTGTCCTTGTTGAGGTAGCCACGCTGGTAAGCCACCTCCAGTGGGAGGTGGAAGCCCAGGCGGGGGTCCACAATGCCGCCGGTGGCCAGCTGGGCATCCAGCAGGCGCAGGGCCTCCTCGGCAGGGATCAGATCCTTCTTCATGGCCTGGAAGAGCGAGATGGTCTGCTCGGTGTAGGGATCGCGGTAGCCAGTGACCGCCCGCTCTGCCGAGAGCAGGCGATCGTGCAGCTCAGGCCCCACCAGGCCCTTCCGCACAGCCTCATCCACGGTCAGCCGCTCGCCCTTCACTGGGTCCAGCAGGAAGCCCGTGGCTGCCTGTGCCTCCAGCAGCAGGCGGGCTACCTCAGCACTCAGCAGCCCTTTCTTGAGGGCCTGGTAGATGCTCAGTGTCTGCCTGGAGCCAGGCAGGAAGACACCTGCCACGCAGCCAGTGCCATAGAGGTAGCGCCAGGCGGACTCCGCCTCGAGGACCTCGCGGAGGCTCCTGGTGCCCTCCCGGAGCAGGTTGTAGGTCTCGAGGGAGATGATCCGAGCCTCGTATAGGTCCTCGGCCGTGAGGCGTCGGCGCACGTAGTCGTAGGAGGCCAGGCCCTGCTGGCGGATGATCTCTGTTTTCTCGATGATCTCGATGATGATGATGATCATGCGCTCCTTGGTCACCCGGCCAGCCTGGAAGTCGGCCATCAGCTGGGCGCGCTGCTCCTTGGGGATCAGGTCTGACTGCATCACCTCCCACAGGGACATGGTGGAGCCGCCGTGGTCACCGCCGCCAGGAATGTCGATCTGCGTCTCCTCGAATGCCCTTCGCGTCTCCTCCTCGGTGTACACCTGTGTGGCCTCCACCACCTCGGCCTTCTCTGCCCCTTTCAATGGCAGGAGGCGCAGGCCTGTCTCGGGGTCCTCCACACAGCGCTCCAGTAGTTGCCGGTACGTGAGGTTCTCGTGTGTGTTGGGGTCGAAGAAGCCCTTGGTGTCATCGCTGGGATCCGTCAGGAGGCGGTTCATCTCCTGGTCGAAGTAGCCACGCTGGTAGGCCATGTCCACGGGCACGCGGTGGCTGTGCACGGGGTCAATGATGCCACCCGTGGCGATCTGGGCCTCCAGCAGGCGGATGCCGTGCTGTCGGAGGACCAGGCCCTTCTGCATGGCCTGGAAGAGGGAGATGGTGCTGCCCGAGTAGGGATCTCTGTAGCCGGTCACAGCCTTCTCGGCTGATAGCAGCTGCTCGTGCAGCTCAGGGCCCACCACACCCGCCTTCACGGCCTCGTGGACGTATAGGCGCTGGTTCCGCACAGGGTCCACCAGGAAGCCAGTGGCCGCCTGCGCCTCCAGCAGGAGTGCGGCTGTGCTGGGTCTCAGCAGGCCCCGGCGCATGGCCTCGTAGATGGACACCTTCTCCTTGGCTTCCTCCAGGTAGATGCCGGCGAGGCAGCCACTACCCTGCAGCAGCGTCCGCACGGAGCCCAGCTCCGAGAGGTCCTTGACCGTGGTCTTGCCATCCTTGAGCTGCTCGAACTGGGCTCTGCTGAGGACCCCGGAAGCCAGGAGCTCGCTGGCTGGCACAGGGGCCCGGAGGCCGCTGAAGGACAGCCTCTCCTGCCGCTGCGTCTCCACTTCCTCCACGATGGTGATGAGGATCTTGATGACCTTCTCCACGGTGACCTTCCCTGTGCGGAACTGACGCAGCAGCTCCTGCCGCTGCTCCGCCGTGAAGTACTCAGAGCTGATGAGCTCCCACACTGACACCGGCCTGCCCTTGAAGCCACCCACGGGCACCTCAACCGGGGTCTTCTCAAAGGTCTCGCGGGCCTGCAGCTCCGAGTAGAGCTCCTCCTGCCGGGCCCGAGCGGCCTTCTCCGAGAGCGGCAACAGGCTGAGCCCGGTCAGCTCGTCGGGCTGGCACCGCTGCTGGAGCTCGCTGTAGGTGACCGGCTCCCCTGTGCTGGGGTCGTGGTAGGCCTTGGTGTCGGCCCTGGGTGCTGACAGGGCCCTGCTGGTCTCCTCGTCCAGGCAGCCTCGGGTGCAGGCGACATCCAGGGGTACACGGTGACTCTTGCTGGGGTCCACAACGCCGCCCGTGGACAGTTGGGCATCCAACAGACGCAGGCCCTGCTCCCGGGGAATGAGGCCCTTCTTCAGGGCCTGGAACAGGGAGACGCTCTGCCCCGTGTAGGGGTCCCTGTACCCCGTCACAGCCTTCTCGGCTGACAGCAGCTTCTCATGAAGCTCAGGGCCCACCAGGCCAGCGCGCACCGCCTCGTCCACAGTCAGCCGGGCGCTGGTGGAGGGGTCGACGATGTGCCCGGTGCCTGCCTGGGCCTCCAACAGGGCCACAGCCACGTCAGACGGCAGCAGATCTTTCTTCAGAGCGTCATAGATGCTCAGCTTCTGCCCCGCCTCCTGCAGCCACACGCCCGCGATGATGCCGGCGCCCCGCAGGGCCCGCCGCACAGCATCCACCTCGGCCACCTCTCGCACAGAGCGCTCACCCCGCTGCAGCTGGTGGTAGAGCTCGCGGTCGATGACACTGCTCTCCAGCAGCTCGGCGGCCGGCACCAGGCTGCGCAGGCCTTCGAAGCAGAGCTGGCCCTTCTGCTCCTGCTCCTCCACCACCGTGATGATGATCTTGATGACCTTCTCCACCGTGACCCGGCCGGTGCGGAACTGCCGCAGCAGGTCCCGCCGCTGCTCCGCCGTGAAGTATTCCGAGTTGATGATCTCCCAGATGGTCACTGTCTTGCCCTGGAACTTGCCAAATGGCGCTGAGACGGTGGCCTTCTCAAAGACGTCTCGGGCCTCCGAGTCAGTGTAGACTAGCTCCCCTCCCTTGGCAGCCTTATCCGTGAGGGGTAGGAGGCGCAGGCCCGTCTCGGGGTCCTCCACGCAGCGCTCCAGTAGCTGCAGGTATGTGAGGTTCTCATGCGTGTTGGGGTCGAAGAAGCCCTTGGTGTCGTCGCTGGGGTCCGCCAGGACACGGTTCATCTCCTTGTCAAAGTAGCC
>CAUYQU010070572.1:0-65035 GCA_963574635.1 Cheracebus regulus | reverse complement strand
CTTCTTTCTTCTTCTTCTTCTTTCTTCTTCTTCTTCTTCTTCTTCTTCTTCTTCTTCTTCTTCTTCTTCTTCTTCTTCTTCTTCTTCTTCTTCTTCTTCTTCTTCTTTCTTCTTCTTCTTCTTCTTCTTCTTCTTCTTCTTCCTTTCTTCTTCTTCTTCTTCTTTCTTCTTCTTCTTTCTTCTTCTTCTTCTTCTTCTTTTCTTCTTCTTCTTCTTCTCCTTCTTCTTCTCCTTCTTCTCCTTCTCCGTCTCCTTCTCCTTCTTCTTCTTCTCCTTCTTCTCCTCCTTCTCCTCCTTCTCCTCCTCCTCCTCCTTCTTCTTCTTCTTCTTCTTCTTCTCCTTCTTCTTCTTCTTCTTTTCTTCTTCTTCTTTCTTCTTCCTCTTCCTCTTCCTCTTCCTCCTCTTCCTCCTCTTCCTCTTCTTCTTCTTCTTCTTCTTTTCTTTTCTTTTTTTTTTGAGATGAAGTTTCCCTCTTGTCACCCAGGCTGGAGTGCAATGGTGCAATCTCAGCTCACTGCAACCTCTGCCTCCCAGGTTCAAAGATTATCCTGCCTCAGCCTCCCAAGTAGCTGGGATTACAGGCATGCACCACCACGTGCAGCTAATTTTTTATATTTTTTATTGTATTATTATTATTATTATTATTTGAGATGGAGTTTTCGCTCTTTTGTCCAGGCTGGAGTGCAGTGGTGCAATCTTGGGTCACTGCAACCTCTGCCTTTCTGTGTCAAGTGATTCTCCTGCCTCAGCCTCCTGAGAAGCTGTGATTACAGGCGTCTGCCACCATACCTGGCTAATTTTTGTATTTTTAATAGAGATGGGATTTCACCATGTTGGCCAGGCTGGGCTTGAACTCCTGACCTCGTGATCCATCCACTTCGGCCTCCCAGTGTTTGGATTACAGTCATGAGCCACCACACCCATCCTATTTTTTGTATTTTTAGTAGAGACAGGGTTTCACCATGTTGGCCAGGCTGGTCTCGAACTCCTGACATTAGTTGATCCACCCACCTTGGCCTCCCAACATGCTGGGATTACAGGCATCAGCCACTGCACCCGGCCAGAGGTGACAATTCCTTAACTGGGTGTCAAAGGACAAGTATGCATTGTCTAGGTAGAGAAAATGTTTTTCAGAAGGAGAAAACATCATGTACAAAGTTGGCTGGGTGCAGTGGCTCATGCCTGTAATCCCAGCACTTTGGGAGGCCAAGGTAGGCGGCTCACCTGAGGTCAGGAGTTCAAGACTAGCCTGACCAACGTGGCAAAACCCTGTCTCTACTAAAAATACAAAAATTAATCGAGTGTAGTGGCATGCACCTGTAATCCCAGCTACTTGGGAGGTTGAGGCAGGAGAATCACTTGAATCCAGGAGGTGGAGGTTGCAATGAGCTGAGATCATTCCAGTGCACTCCAGCCTGGGCAACAGAGTGAGACTCCATCAGAAAGAAAGGAAGGGAGGGAAAGTGGGAGGGAGGGAGAGAAAGCGAGAGAGAAAGAAAGAAAGAAAGTTAGTTAGTTCTACCAAAGAAACCAACAAAAATCCCGCAGTATATATATAGAATAAATAGGTGTTTCAGATGATCAAGTATGAGGGAGATCAGGGGACTGGAGACATGAGGGAGGGGCTCTTGGAAGGAGCAGGCCTAGCTCACAGAAGGAGGGGTCTCTGCAGCAGAGGAGCCGAAGGGGACACATTGGTGGCAGCATGGCACAATGGAAAGGAACCTCTGGTTCCAGCTCTGTCACTGACCACCTGTGTAATCTTGGAGGACCCTCTGGGTCTTGGTTTCCAAAATGCAAAGAGAGGGAGTTAGACTAGATGGGGTCTTACACCTCTTGCATGATAGGGTCTTTGGGAGAGGGTTGGAGGGTGGAAGGGAGGAAAGGGATTCTAGAGAAAGAGAAAAGCTTGCCTCAGCTTGGGCTGGGATTATTGCTGGTAGAGCAGGCAGCAGGATTCAGAGTTCTGCCAGGCTGCCAGGGTTTCCAATGATGGGAACCCTTCTCGGAGCCTAAGCCACATGAGCCAGAGAGCTACTTTCCTTTGAAGAGCTTCTGATCCATAAGGTAATGGAATAGAAACGTCGCAATGTGTAACAATGTTCAGGCTCACAATATAGCACAGGAGGGCCAATCCCAACCCAGACCACAAGGCTTAAATAGAAAACGAGATCCAGTTACTGCTGCCCCCTGTAAATATGTCTGTAAAACATTTATCTGGCAATAAAAGAACTGACAAGGCAATTTGAGTGTAATTGTTTTTGGCAGTTGGAAATATTTCAATTAACACACTATAAAAGCCACACTATAATAAATGCAAAACAGGCCAGTGAAATCAGCTACAGCCCTGACTTCCCAACCATGGCAAAGGATATTGAATGTCAGGCTGCCACTTTCGCCCCTTGGTCTTGCAGAATGAGAAGCCTGAGACAGACAACCCTGAATTCCTGAAAGGCTTTTGGTGGTTCCTCCCAGAAGCTAACAAGCCACAGAAGAAAATTCAAACTCCTCCCCAAGCCCTCAAAACTCTATCATCTGGCCCCAGGCCTCCATTCCAGACTGTTCTCCTACCACCATGTGCTGGGACTCCCAGGTGCAGTCAGCGAGTCCCTGAGCCTGGCCTGTGTTTTCCCACTTCTCCACCTTTGCTGTTATCATTCCTCTGCCAGGAATGTCATCTTCCCCTTCCCTCTCCCTGCTCCCACTACCTCTGCCTAACAAAATCCTACTCAACTGGCCTCTGCTAGTTCTTCATCTAACTTTTCCTTTTCCACCTTTCTCCTACCTCCCTCTACTCTTCCTTTCCTCACTTTAAGCAAGGCTACCCTCCACCTTCCATCACAAGTACCGAATGATCAAACATATCTTCAGATAGACACTCTGTTACAGTCTCTGGGTCTGGTCTGAAAAAAGCATAACACTGCAGTACACATAGGAGGCAGCTTGGCATTCTTATGCTATTGACCAAAGAAAGTCCTCTTCTCTTGGCTAGGTCATTCCATTTGGCCAAGGGAAGATGTCTATGAAAGAGTGAGGCAGAAAGAGGAAACCCTCCCAGCCCACCATGGCGGACAATGTAATCCTGGTGATCAACGGGATAACAGATATCCCAGCCTGAACTCCTTCACAGCACAGCATTTTTCTATCCTTATTGCTGTGGATTTCAGTGTGAGCACTGTGAGAGCAGGAACTGAGTCTTATTTGTCTTTGGATAACTAGCACAGAGGCTAGCACTTAGATGGAAGTCACTGCCCTTATAAAAGTCTCCAGTCACAACTCAGCTGCCTAGTGGTCACTTCTCAGTTCTCTTATAGGACCTGACATTGCTGAGGGCTCCCTCCCTCCTCCTTGAAACTTCTCCACCACCTTCTTTTCCATGTTACTGATCTCTCCAATGGCTCCTCAATATCCTTGACCTCTCCAGGGATATATGCTTGAGCCTCTGGTCTTTCTATTCTACACCTTCCCCTTGGCTGCTCTTATCCCCTACCCATAGCTTCATCTTCCATCTTCCACCTTATGATGAAGCTCAAATCTATTTATTATTATTATTATTTCTTTTCCCTGAGACAGGATCTTGTGACCAGGCATGGTGGCTCACGCCTGCAATCCCAGCACTTGGGGAGGCTGAGAAAGGTGGATTACTTGAGGCAAGAAGTTGGAGACCAACCTGGCCAACATAGTGAAACACCATCTCTACTAAAAATACAAAAATTAGCCGAGCATGGTGGTGTGCGCCTGTAGTGCCCGCTACTTAGGAGGCTGAGGCAGGAGAATCCCTTGAACCCAAGAGGCAGAGGTCACAGTGAGCTGAGACTTAAAAAAAAACAGAGAGAGAGAGAGACAGGATCTTGGTCTCCCCAAATCTATTTTTGTAACTTAGACTTCCCAGAACCTCATATTCAAATTAATGACAGAGTACTCAAACTCAATATCTTTAAAACTGACCTCATTGTATTCTTTCTTCACCCTAAACTGTCACTTCTCTCCAGGATTCCCTCTCTCTCAAGTGCATTACCATTCATTTAGTCACCCAGGTTGGAAACTGGGAACAATTAAAGATGTTTGCCCATTCTTCACCCTCTCACTAGGATTATGTTTCAAAGCCTAACAATTCTACTTCTTTAATGTCTTTCTTAACTATCCTTAATTCAGGCCCTTACAATTTTTTGCCTAACCACATTTGATGTCCCTAACTCCAGTTTCTCTCTACTCTAACAATTATATCATTATAATTATTTTCAGCTACTGAGCACTTACTCTGTCCCAGTCATTTACTAAGCTATTTATGTAAATTATTTCATTGAATCTTCACAACCACCCTGTGGAGTATCAGCTGTCATTATTTCTACCTTACAAATGAGAAAACTGAGGTATAGAGACACCAAGCAACTGACCCAAAGTTGACCAGGATTTGAACACAAACTCTTAATCACTATCTACAAATGATCTTCCTAAAACATAAATACGATTGTGTCATTCTCTTGATTGAACACCTCCAAGAGTTCAAGACCAGCCTGGACAATAAAGTAACACCATGTCTCTACAAAAAAAATTTCAGTTAGTTGGATGTGGTGGCATGTGCCTGTAGTCCCAGCTACTTGGGAGGCTGAGGTAAGAGGATTGCTTGAGCTCAGGAGTTCAACGCTGCAGTGAGCTATGATTGTGCCACTGTGCTCTAATCTGGGCAACACAGTGAGACCTTGTCTCAAAATAAATAATAAAATAAAATAAAATGAAGCCTCCAAGAGCCCATCCTCCACCATGAGATGAAGCCCAAGTCCCCAAACATGGCATCTACCTCATCTCCTACTTTTCCCCTCCTACAGCCACACTCAGTCACTTACAATTCTCCCTAAGCTTATGTAGGAAAGATTCACGTATGCAGAGGGACTGAGCCTATGTCTCCAGTGGTTAGATACGCCCCAAGCCTTACACAAATGATAGTAGCTGACCTAGAAGGGGGCTGCCCACATAAAATGTCTCCTCTCTTTCCTTAGATTCACAGGATTTCTTCCATAAACCATCTGACTTCTCTGCTCTATGCCAAGCATCTTTCTCCCTTCCCTCAATACTATCAACCATGATGTCTGGCCACCCTTCTGTCAGGCCAGCCTCTGCATGGGTCCCTTTACCTCATTCAAGATGCCACCTCTCTGGCCTCTAACCCCCTTGTTCTAGAACAACTCTGGATCACCTCCTTGGCTCAGTACACTTTTGGATGATCTTTAAGTGAACACCCCTCCTAACTTGGCCCAGCCCTAAGGACTGTCTTTTTCCATAAGCCGCCTCCAGTGCAGCCTCACTCAGTCTGTCCTAAGACACTTGAGGGAGCCAAAGGGCAGACAGTAACTCCCAAAGAAGTCTGGAAAGCTGTGGAGAAGAGCTGAAAGAGAATGAGATGGTTGGAAAGAGACATTCTCATGTAGAGCAGTGACATACCAAGGGCAGATATTTGAAGTCTGTCTGCAGCAGAGTTAGGGGAGGGGAGAGAGGCAGAGACCAGTTGATTATCATCACCATCCCTAATTGCAATCTAGTGAGCACTCTAGCTAGGCACCTTGTTGAGTATTGTACAGTCATTGTTCCCGATCTTCATAGCCTCCCCGCAAAGTAGATGAAACTGTTCCCATTTTAAAAACAAGGACACTGAGAATTGTTCAGATCAAATGACATGGTCAATGGAAGGATACACTGAAAACAAAAGTTCTAGTCAATGTAAGAGATAATTACTATTACCACCTATTGGTCATTTACCTGCATTTAGACCTGTTTTGGTTCATGACCCCACTGACCAATGCAAGTGATCTATTTGTCCCTGAGCATATTTTAGGGATAAATAAGGAGATAAAAAATTCTTAAGCTGTTCTCTATCATAAATATACAATATTTTAAAAATGAGTATGTGATCAGATGGAGCCATGGAACCCAAGTGTGTGGGCTTTGAAGTCAACCATAGCTGCGTTTGAGTCCCCACTCTGCTACCTGCTAATAGTTTTATGACCCCAGGCAAGTTAATTGTCTTCTTTGAACCTCAGTATCCTCATTTTTTAAATGGGCATTATAATGACACCCTCAGACAATCATAGGCTTGTTATAAGAATTAAATGAGTCAACACACATAAGGTGCATAGTGTGGGGCACTTTATGTGCATCTGGCCAGAGTGTGTGCCCAACAAATGATGGCTGACAGCATTACATTCTCATTTATAGACCCTGCTCTGCCCTCAGCCACACGGGATCTGTGTGGCCCTTTGCCTACTAGGAAGCACCTGCCTTAGGGATGACTACATTTCAGCAGCTCACATCTCTGCTCAAGAGTTCAATGCTGAAATGATTGTTCCTGGAAAGAGGGGCTCTTCGAAGCATGCAAACCCACAGATGCTGCATTCTCCTTCCTGGGGCCCAGGAGACTTTGTTTACCATCTCAGTTGTCTTGGTCCTTATTTTAAAATTCACTAACAGGTTTCCATTAAGCTAAATTGAAACCAAATACCTCACCAGATTGCAGTTTTGGTTTCTAAAAGGGTAAAAGCTCTTAGTCCCAAAGGAACAGCAGCAATTCACCAACAAATCTTTCTCCAGCTACACTGAATACATTTTTTTTTTTTTAAATAGAGACAGGGTTTCACCATGTTGGCCAGGAGGGTCTCAATCTCTTGACCTCTTGATCTATCTGCCTCGGCCTCTCAAAGTGCTGGTATTACAGGTGTGAGCCACTGTGCCTGGCCTCTGAATACATTTTAAATCTCTGAGCCTAGTGTAGTGTCAAAAGCACACAGAAGACACTCAATAAGTGTTTGTAGTTGAAAAAAAATATTAAAACTTTGAACAGTGGTATGCAGGGTGCACTATCATACATTGATGCAAACTTTTTGTACCAAAGTTTGCAATGTGTACTAAAGTTTAAAATGCATATATCCCTCAACTCAATGGCTCCACTTTCTTGAATTTTCTCATAGAAATATTCACACCTCAGGCTGGGTACAGTGGCTCCATGCCTGTACTTCCAGCATTTTGGGAGGCCAAGGCAGGAGGAACACTTGAGCCCAGGGGTTCAAGACCAGCCTGGGGAACATAGTGAGACTTCATCTCTACAAAAATAAATAAATAAATAAATAAATAAACAAAATTAGCCAGGTGTGGTGGTGCATGCCTGTAGTCCCAGCTCGGAAGGGTGAGGTGGGAGGATCACTTGAGCCCGGGAGGTAGAGGCTGCAGTAAGCTGAGATTGTGCCACTGTATTCCAGACTGGGTGACAGAGCAAGACCCTGTCTCAAAAAAAGAAAAAAGAAATAGACACACCTGCATAAGATGAATGTACAAAATTGCTTGCTGCAGTTTTATTTGTAATTTTTTTAAATTGAAAAACACAAATATTCACCAATAGAAGCCTAGGTAAGTAAATTAAGTAATATAAAATAATTATAGCAATTCAATGGGATGTTATGCATATTTTAAAAATAATAACTATTGTGCAACACAGTGACCATAGTAAATAGCATGTGCAACACAGTGATCATAGTAAATAGCAATGTATTGGATCGGGTGTGGTGGTCTACCCCTGTAATCCCAGTACTTTGGGAAACCTAGGAAGGAGGAATGTTTGAGGCCAGGAGTTCAAGACCAACCTGGGTGACATAGCAAGATACTCCATCCCTACAAAAATTTTTAAAAATTAGCCAGGTGTAGTGGGGTGTACCAATAGTCTCAGCTTCTTGGGAGGCTGAGGTGGGAGGATCACTTGAGCCCAGAATGTCAAGGCTGCAGTGAGCTGCGATCATGCACTGCACTCTAGCCTGGACACCAGAGCTAAATCCTGTCTCAAATCAACCAAGCCCCTAACCCACCCACCCACCCACCCACCAACCAACCAATGTATTTTATTATTGAAAACTGCTAAGAGAATAGGTTTTAAGTCTTCTAACCTCAAAAAATTATAAATATGCTAGATAATGCTTACATTAATTAGCTTGATTGGCTGGGTGTGGTGGCTCATACCTGTAATCCCAGCACTTTGGGAGGCCAAGGTGGGCAAATCAACTGAGGTCAGGATTTCGAGATCAGCCTGGTCAACAGGGCAAAACCCCATCTCTACTAAAAATATAAAAATTAGCCAGGGTGGTGGCAGTACCTGTAATCCCAGCTACTTGGGAGGCTGAGGCAGGAGAATCGCTTGAACCTGGGAGGTGGAGGTTGCAGTGAGCTGAGATCGCGCCACTGCACTCCAGCCTGGGTTACAGGTGAGACTCAGTCTCAAGATAATAATAATAATAATTAGCTTGATCTAGCCATTCCACAATATATACATATTTCAAAATATGTTTTACGTGATAAATTGCAATTTTGTCAATTAAAAATAGTATATTACTGAAAAATAAAGTAAAAAGAATGAAGCAAATTTTTATGTATTGCTATGGAAAGCTCTCCAAGGCATATTGTCAAATAAAAAAGCAAATTACAGGAATAGATCACCATCTGTTTACTTTAAGAATATGTGTATATGTATATTTGCATATACATATAAAATTTCTGGAAGAATATATAGAATCTGTTGACAGTGGTTTTTGTCCAGGCAGTGTGACTACAGAATTGTGGGGAAGAGGACTAATACTGTTATGTATACATTGCCATAATTCAAATTTTTTTTTTTTTGAGTCAGGGTCTTACTCCATCACCCAGGCTACAGTGCAGCAGCACAATCACAGCTCACTTCATCTATGACCTCCTGGGCTCAAGGGATCCTCCTGCCTCACCCTCCCAAGTAGCTAGGACTACAGGCACGTACCACCAGGCCTGGTTAATATTTAAATCTTTTGTAGAGACACTGTCTCACTATGTTTCCCAGGCTGGTCACAAACTTCTGGCCTTACATGTTCCTTCTGCCTCAGCCTCCCAAAATGCTGGGATTAGAGGTGTGAGCCACTGCACCCAGCCTAATATATTAAATGTGAATATGCATTAGTTTTATAATTTCAAATGCTAATTAAGAATGTAAAAATCAAGATATAGTTATATACATTTTTCTTTCCTATGAATGCAGTGTTAGCACAGTGCTCAGAATGCTGGAAAAGAGAATACAAGACCAGCCCCACTCCTCTCTGGAAGCACAGGAGGACAGAAGCCAACTCTACAGTACTCTTCCCAGATAAGGCTGCAGAAGGCCAAAAGTATAGGGTTTAAAAAATGGAGCTCTAGAGTAAGTCTTTGCTGGATTCCTGGCTCTGCTATCAATTATATGTAAGATGTTGAGCAAAGCATTTAGTCTCTAAACTTTGTCTCCTCATCTGTAAGGGGGAGAAAAATATTAGTGCCCTCCTCATAGAATTGCTATGAGGATAAAATAAAACAATATATGAAAAGCACTAACACGGAAGCCAGTACAAAGTAAGCCCTCAAGTACCAATGGCAATGTAGACATTTTGGTTGTCATTATTTTTACTATTCCATGTAATCTGCCATGCAAGGCCACTGAGTTCCATTCTGAGGGCTTAGAATAATTGAAAAGTATGTTTTCCAGGTCCCAAGAAATCTTATTAGAAAGGAGCCTGGACATCTCAGGGTGTCACAGCAGAAGGATGACAATAAAAATACTTTCCATTTATATAGCATCTTTCAGTTTACTAAACATTTTGGAGTATATTATCTTATTTGATCATTATAACAATGTAGATGGATGTTTAATCTTGTCAATGTTTTTGTTTCTGAATCTATTGAAATGTTATCATCATATGATTTTTCTTCTTTATCCTATTAATGTGAAAAAGCTTTGATTTTTTAATGAATTAACTTTGTATTCTTGGGATAAACCTTACTTGATCTGATTATTCTTTTTATATATTGCTGGAACAGATTTGATATTATCTTGTTAAGGATTTTTTGCATTTATGTTCATGAGGAATATCAGCCTGTAATTTTCTATTTGTACAATGCGTTGATTTTGATATCAGGGTTATACTGATGTCATAAAATGAATAGGAACTTATTCCCTTTATCCTTTATTTTCTGTATGACTTTGTATGATTGGTGTTATTTATTCCTTACATACTTGATACTATTCATCAGTGAAATGATTTGCATCTGGAGTTTCTTTGTGGGATGGTTCTTAATTATGAATTCAGTTTATTAATAGGTATGGAGTATTTTCCATTTCTTCTTGTGTCAGTTAAGATAAAATGTGTTTTTCAAAAATTTCATCCATTCCATCTAAGTTGATGAATTTATTAGCATAAGGTTGTTCCTACTATTCTCCTATTATTCCTTTTAACATCTGTAGGGTCTGTCCTGATATCTCATTTTTTATTCCTGATACTGGCTATTATGCTTTCTTTGTACCTTATAAGCCTTCGTAGATTTTATCAACTTTACTATTAATCTTTTCAAATAATCAACTTCTGGCTTTGCTATTATTTTTTTTACTGTTTCTCTGAAACAGTAAAGTAAGTGGAATTGATGAAATAAACCTTGTTTCTACTTCTTTGGATTTAATTTACTCAACTTTTTCTATATTCATAAGATGGAAACTTAGAACATTGATTTTAGGCTGGGCACCGTGGATCATGCCTCTAATACCAGCACTTTGGGAGGCTGAGGCAGGCAGATCACTTGATTCAGGAGTTTGAGACCGGCCAACATGGTGAAACTTCATTTCTACTAAAAAATACAAGAATTAGCCAGCTGAGGCAGAAGGATCACCTGCCCCCCGGGGTCAGAAGTTGCAGTGAGCAGAGATCGGACCACTACACTCCAGCCTGGGTGAGACAGCAATACCTACCGTCTCAAACAAAACAAAACACTGATCTTAAACTTTGTGTGTGTGTGTGCGTGTGTGCGCGTCTGTGTGTGTGTGTGTGTGTGTGTGTGTGTGTGTGTGTGTGTATGGTGGTGAGGGGGTGGGCAGGAGAGACAGGTCTCACTCTGTTGCCCAGGCTGGAGTGCAGTGGCACAATCATGGCTCTCTGCAGCCTTTACTTCATGGACTTAAGCAATCTTCCCACCTCAGCCTCCGAAGTAGCTGGGACTACTGGCAAATGCCACCATGCCCAGCTATTTTTTTTTCTATTTTATTTATTTATTTATTTTTGTAGAGACAGGGGTCTCACTATGTTGCCTAGGCTGGTCTCGAACTCCTGGGCTCAAGTAATCCACCCACCTCAGCCTCCCAAAGTACTGGGATTACATATGCGAGCCACCACACTTAGCCTTTCTTTTCTAATATAGCATTTACAACTATACCTTTCTATTAAGCACAATTCTAGCAGCACCTCACAATTTTTGATATGTTTTATTTTCATTAAAATTCAATTAAAATATTTTCTAATTTCCCTTATGATTTTCTTGACCTATAGGTTATTTAGAAGTATTTTTAAATTTCTAAATACCCAGAGATTTAAAAGATATTATTTACTTCTATTTTGTTCAAACTACTGTTAATATGCTGAGATCCTTTTTTGGCAAGGATGGATGTTGAATTTGAACTAAGTTAAACTGTAAGATTTTAATCTTTTGAAATGCATTTGGACTTATTTTATGTCACAGTGTATGGCTGATCCATGTGAAAATTCTGCAGTTCTTGGGTGTAGTTTTCATTTTACTGTTCTTAAGTGTAGTGTTCTATAAATGTTAATTAGGTCAAGTTGGTTCACAGCATTGTTCAGATCTACTGAGAGAATAATGTTAAAATATCTAATTATCATTATGAATATTTCTACTTCTCCCTTTAGTTCTGTCATTTTTGATGCTTACATATTGAAGTTCTTTTGATTCTTATATCTTGAGGCATACACTTTGTGATTTCATGTCTCCCTCTTGAATTGACCCTTTATCATTTTTAAATGTCCCTATTTATCTCTGGGAATACTTCTTATCTTGAAGGCTGCTTTGTCTGATAGTGATACTCATACAGATTTCTTATGCTTCCCATTGCATAGCATATTTTTCCATTCTCTCATTTTCAAATATTCTGTGATTTTACATTTAAAATATATTCTTGTAACAGGCAACGTATAGTTAGTTTTTACTTTTTCCTAGCCTGATAAACTCTGCCTCTTAATTGGTGGCCTTTACCATATTGTCTTTGTTTTCTAGTTTTTCTCATCTGCTTTCATTTCTCTGTTCATATTCTGCCTTCTTTTGTGTTAACTAAATATTTTTAGTACTCCATTTTGCTCTCTCGATTGGCTTTTCATGTGTGCCTTTTTGTATTTTGTGCATATGTGGTTGCTCTAAGGATTACAATATGCATCCTGAAATTATCACAGTCTACTAAAAATAAATATTGTACCACTTTACACTTCACAATGTAATAATCTCATAACATGATAATTCTATTTACCACCACTACTTCATCCTTTGCCCTACTAAAATATGTTCCTAAAATATGTTGTCACATATTTTATTTCTGTATACATTATAAGCCCTGCTTAACAATAAGGGTTTTGTTTTTTGTTTTAAACAGTCATTTGTCTTTTAAGAAAATTAACAGAAGAGCTAGGTGCAGTGGCTCATGCCTATAATCCTAGCACTTTGGGAGGCCAAGGCAGGAGGATTACTTGAGGCCAGGAGTTTGAGATCAACCTGGCCAACATGGTAAAACCCTGTCTCTACTGAAAATACAAAAAAATTATCCAGGCATAGTGGTGAGTGTCTGTAATCCCAGCTACTCAGGAGGCCGAGGCAGGAGAATTGCTTGAACCCTAGAGACAGAGATTGCAGTGAGCCAAGATCACATCACTTGGCTCCAACAAAAAAGCCATTCCATCATCTTCTGGCCTACATTGTTTATGATGAGAAGTCAACCACAATTTATGTAATTGAAGGGTATTTTTTCTGGATATAGAATTCTGAGTTGACAGTAATTTTCTTTCAGTGCTTTAGATATGTCTTTCCAAGTCAGGCACAGTGGCTCACACCTGTAATACCAGCACTTTGGGAGGCTGAGATAGGAGGATCACTTGATCCCAGGAGTTCAAGACCAGCCTGGGCAACACAGTGAGACCCTGTCTCTACAATAAATTAAAAAATTAGCTGGGCTTGGTGGTACATGCCTGTGGTCCCAGCTACTTGGGAGGCTGAGGCAGGAGGATCACTTGAGCCCAGGAGGTCAAGGCTGCAGTGAGCTGTAAGCATGCCATTGCACTCCAGCCTGGGTGACAAAGTGGGACTTTGTCTCAAAAAACAACAACAACAACAAAGCCATTCCATTGTCTTCTGGCCTACATTGTTTGTTATTTTAATTTAATTTTATTTATTCATTTAATTTTTTAAAGATGGGGTTTCACCATGTTGGCCAGGCTGGTCTTGAACTCCTGACCTCAGGTGATCCACCCACCTTGGCCTCCCAAAGTGCTAGGATTACAGGCGTGAGCCACCACGCCTGGCCCTGGCCTACATTGTTTATCATGAGAAGTCAACCGCAATTCATATAATTGTTCCCCTGTATGCAATGTGTCATTTTTCTCTGGCTGCTTCCAGGGTTTTAGTTTTATCTTTGGTTTTCAGTAGTTTGACTATGACAGACACAGATGTGGTTTTATTTGTATTTATCTTGCTTGGGCTCACTGAGTTTCTGATAGTCTTATATGTTTTCCACCAAGTTTAGAAAACTTTTGACCATTATTATTTTATTTTTCCTCTTCTTTTTCTTTCTCATATTCCAACTATACAAATGTTCCAAATACATATATAATATATTTCATAGGTCACTAAGGCCCTCTCTTTTACATTTTTTTTTTCATGGAGACTCAGTAACAGGGTGCCTGTTTTTTCTTTTTCTTTTCTCTTTTTTCTGAGACATGGTCTCACTCTGTCACCCAGACTGCAGTGCAGTGGCGCAGTCACAGCTTACAGAATCCTTGATCTCCTGGGTTCAAGCAATCCTTCCACTTCAGCCTCCTGCGTAGTGGGACCACAGGCACATAACCACCACACCCGGCTAATTTTTTAATTTTTTGTAGAGATGAGGCTTCCTTATGTTGCCCAGGTTAATCTCAAACTTCTGGGCTCAAGTGATCCTCCCATCTCCGCCTCTCAAAGTGCTGGGATTATAGTCATGAGCTACCGCGCCCAGCCAGGCTCTCTTTTTACAAGAAAAACAAAGCAAAACAAAACAACCTTGTTTCTCTCTGTTCTTCAGACTGAATAATTTCCATGGATCCATATTCACATTCAGCTGTTAGGCCTATCCAACAAATTTTTAATTTCTGATACTGGATTTTTCTACTGTTTCCATTTTTCTGCTTAGAGTCTCCATCTATGCATCCATTAAAATGAAATTTCCTTTAGGTCCATAAACATATTTATAACAGCTGCTTTAAAGACACTGCCTGCTAATTCCAACATCTAGGTTATCTCTCTGGTACTATCATGCTCTCCTTTGGATCTACCTCTCTGAGCTATGATCAAGAAACTGTCCCTAGGCAGAGAGCAAGGGTAAATGTGTGATTCATACTGAGTGTTTTACTTCCCTCAGGAATCACTGTCCTATGCTGTCCATTGTCTAATACGTCAAAACATTAGTGTCATATATTATTTTCAAGCTTACAGCTGTTTATAGTGGGAAGGAAAGTCCAGTGTAGATTTCTGCATCATGGTCCGAATATAAATCCCCTAAGTAAATCACTGTCCTATGCTGTCCATTGTCTAATACCTCAAAACATTAGTGGCATATATTATGTTCAAGCTTACAGCTGTTTACAGTGGGAAGGAAAGTCCAGTGTAGATTTCTGCATCATGGTCGGAATATAAATCCCCTAAATCAAGGTCTTTAAGAGTTATATATAAAGTATGCTGCATTTTATTTATTTATTTTATAGACAGGTTCTCACTCTGTTGCTCAGGCTGGAATGCAGTGGTAAAAATCATAGCTCACTGTAGTCTTGAACCCCTGGGCTTAAGGGATCTTCCGGCCTCAGCCTCCCAAGTAGCTGGGACTACAGGTGCATGCCACCATGCCTGGCTAATTTTTGTTATGGTTGTTGTTTTGTAGTGATGGGGTCTTGCTATGTTGTCCAGGCTGGTCTCAAACTCCTAGGCTCAAGCGATCCTCCTGCCTCAGCCTCCCAAAGTGCTAGGATAACAGCCATGAGCCATCATGTCTGGCCTGTGTGTTATATTTTAAAATTCATTGCAGAAATGTGCTATTTTTAAAACCCTATAGTAAAGGCTTTTGTAAAGAACAAGAACTTTTGTAATGTAAATATCAGCCCTGAATGAAAGCATTGGGCTAGAAGAAATCTGAGGCTCCTTCCTGTACAATTCATGAGAAAAAGATTTACCAGAAACAATGTAGAAACAAATGTAGAAGTTGCTTTAGAGTAAAGCAAGTTATATCTTGCACTGGAGGAGCTGAGGAAAGAGAATACCTCCTTCTAGCTTTGGTTGCTTAAGGAGCCATAGGATCTTGTTCCCTGCTGACACTGCCTAGCATGAATAGATGAGCTAGGTTCAATCAGATTCCCTCCTTAAGAATCTGAACTAGGACTACAGGGAAAACCAGTAGTTGGATGGAGATATTGATGGAAATGTTTGTGAGAGATGTCAGAACAGCCATGATGTGCTGGAAACATACTAAAATTATGAGGGAGCAGAGACCATGGAAAATCTGGCCAGTTGGGAAATAAGAATAAGACTGAAACATAGTTAAGAGTAATAGAGAGGCCATGAGAGATATGGAAAAAGGAGTTGGTCCCTATACCTGTTTCATAATCAATTGCTTTCCAATTTCAATTCTAGGTTATCTATGCATTTATAATAACCATCTATAACTCCCCACATATATACCTTCCCCCTTCTCTCATCCTCCTTATCTGAGGTAACTTGAGTGAGCCTCTGTTCTTTGCAACTGAAAGACCTTAACTTAAAGCAATGTGCCTTAGAGTTTGCCAGGTCTGTAAAGGGCAGGAAGAATAGAGAAGACTTGGGCATTTCATGCAGAGGAAACAAAATAATTAACCAAGACACAGAGGCATGGAAGCAGATGCCTCTCCAAGGATCAGCAGATTATTTTATCTATATATACACCAATTTGTTTCCAAACAAGACTTGAGGTTCAATACCTGACACATCGAGACAATAGGTAAATGAGCAAATGGAGGTGATATAAGAATAAACATAGAAAAATAAGCTTAATATTAGGGGTAGGGTCACTACATAATTAATAGGATTAGGCTGCTTGGACTAGGATGAAGGAGACATGAATTGCTTCTTCTGGAGGCTAAGAAAGAAAAGTTAGTGTTCAGAGTAGCGCAGTACATACCTTCTATCACTCATTTATTCACTCATCAGCTAATTCATTCAGTCATTATTCATTCATCCAGCATTTGTTTTTTATTTTTATTTTTTGACCTCTGAACTTTTTATTGGCCTCCTGCTCCCCAGAGGGTCCCCTGCTTCTGCTGGCCTAATGTCTCAGAACTTTAGTGTCGCTGGTCTTCGACAACACTTTGCCATCCACGGAGTTGTTGCTGTCCAGGGCATCACTAAGACTGAAGTCCTCGCTATCTTCCAGCAGGCGGCAGTAGGTGGCGATCTCAGCCTCCAGCTTGACCTTGCTGTTCAGCAGAGCCTCGTACTCCTGGGCCTGGCGCTGTCCCTCTGCCCGGGTCTGTGCCAGCTCTGACTCCAGGTGCAAAAGGATCCCGTTGAGCTGCTCCATCTGCAGGGCGTAGTGGGCCTTCCCCTCCCTCAGGCTGTTCTCCAAGCTGATCTTCATATTTCTCATGGAGTCCAGGTCGATCTCCAAGGACTGGACTGTACATCTCAGCTCTGTGAGTGTCATCTCAGCAGTTTCAACCTCAGTGGACTGTGTAGTGACCACTAAGGTGCTCTCCTCAATCAGCTGAGTCCAGTACTTGTCCAGCTCCTCTCAGTTCTTCCGAGCCAGCTCGTCATATTGAGCCCAGATTTCTGCGATGATCTTGGCAAGGTCCTGAGATTTGGGGGCATCTACCTCCACAGTCAACCCAGAGCTGGCAATCTGGGCTTGTAGCCCTTTTACTTCCTCTTCATGGTTCTTCTTCATGAAGATCAGCTCCTCCTTGAGAGCCTCGATCTCTGTCTCCAGCTGCAGCCGAGTGACATTGGTGTCATCGATGACCTCGTGGAGCCCATGGATGTCGCTCTCCACAGACTGGCGCATGGCCAGCTCTGTCTCATACTTGACTCTAAAGTCAGCAGCAGCAAGACGGGCATTGTCAATCTGCAGAATGATGCGGGCAATGTCCACAGTATTTGTGAAGATCTGAGCCCTCAGGTCCTCGATGGTCTTGAAGTAATGGCCCCAGTCTCTGACTTGGGGTCCCTTCTTCTCCAGGTGCTCCTGGATTTTGCTCTGCAGCTTCTGGTTCTCGGTCTCCAGGCTCCTCACTCTGTCCAGGTAGGAGGCCAGGCAGTCGTTCAGGCTTTGCATGGTCTCCTTCTCATTCTGGATGCCTCCCATTCCTGCCAGACCCCTGGCCATCCCCGTAGCCAGGCCCCTGACCCCCATGCCGCTCCGGAAGCTGGTGGAGTGCGACACAGAGATGCAGGAACCAGAGCCCCTGGCACCTGCATAGATGCTGGCCATGCGGCTGACCGGCCGGGCGCCGTAGCTGGGCACCCGGACGGAGCCCACAGACCGGTAGTTGGTAGAGAAGGTGGAGGGAGTGGTGAAGCTCATGCTGCCGGGGAGGAGAGTGAGAGAACAGGACTCAGGCTTTGCCGACGACCTCATCCAGCATTTATTAAACATCTACTATGTGTCAAGTCCTCGGATGACAGCTAAAGAAGAACCAAGATTGAGTTGATTCTCATACCCAGGGTTCTCAATCTAGGAGGTAAGATAAATGGAGGACATAAATTCATGAGGCAAACCAGAATCTAGTGACTCAGTGAGTAGGAAAAAGTGTTGTGAGAGTCAAACCAGTGAAGCTAATGTTACAACAGCTGTGTCCTTTGCTTGCTTCTTGCATACAACTCTGTCAGTGCTCAATGACTGCAAAGATTGAACACTTCATACAAATTCCTAACTGGCAGAAAACAATTTCATGTGGCTTGCTCACAGCTGGAGCCAGAGAGTCAACATTACTCCTTAGCATCAATTTGCAGGCTGCAAAGCCCAGCAATGAGCACAAGAGCCCTCTGCCATTATTATTTGAGTACCTGGCATGTACTGAGTACTAACAATGTGCTAGGCCCCCTAGTACACAGGGGAGGAAAACAAGTTCTGGCCTCAAATGCTCACAGCTGTTTTATAATCTGATAATTGTGCATGACAAACCTCAGACCATAACTCTGAAAATAGCATGACTATAATCATAACAAAATGGAACTGCCATTGGCAAAATTTGTTTTCTAGTTATCACTTCCAGAAGGAATTCCAAAACACTACTAGGGGAAAAGAAGAAAAAACTCTCTCAGCTTTCTGCTGCTAAACATCAAAATGATCATCAACTGCATCCATCCTTTCTCCTCTCCTGTTACAAAGTGTGCTTCCTCCTGTCCACAGCATCATCTCCTCAGAGACTTAGCTCCAGTCATTATTTAACCTTTCTCCTTTATCTTCAACTTCTCTCTCCATTCAGGATCCTTCCCCTCAGCATTTAATATATTCAAGTCTTTCATCTTTGCCTACATAGTCCTTACTGCCTTCTGAGCTCAATTCAGTTTAGCTTTTCCCTCTGAAATTGTCCTTTCCAAGGTCCTCAATAACTTCTGAGTTATTAAATCTAATGGTTATATCTTAGTGCTTATCTTCATTGACACCTTAGCAACATGCAACTTGGCTGACCATACAGCTTCACTAGAAACACATTCTTCCTTTGGCTTCTGGGATATTATTTTTCCTTGTTGTCCTCTTACTTCTCTGATTACTCCTTCTTTTTCTCCATTTTGGACTCTTCTTCCTCTATCCAGACCTTAAATACTGGTGGTCCCTCTCAGAAGTCTTCCATAATTCCCACAGAATCAGAATGAAGATCTCTTACCACATGCTTCCATAGACCCCCGTGCTACTTCCCCAACCAGAGTTGATCAATCATCCAACATTCATCAAGAGCTTCTGACATCATGGCCACCGTTTTAGGAGCTAAGAATACAGATATAAGCTAAAACATCCACAGGCCCTGCTCTCAAGGAGCTCACAATGGGAGAAACATATAATACTCAAATAATTATACAAATTAAGTGAATAATTACAAACTGTGATGCATGCAATAGACGAAAGGAACACAGAGCAATGAGACTATATAACAGAGGACACTTACCCTATCTTCCATAATAGGGCAGTGAGCATTAGGGCAGATTGTGGGGATTGATTTAGGGGCTGAAATCTTAAGAGAAGGTACATGTGTGGCCGGGCATGGTGGCTCACACCTGTAATCCCAGCACTTTGAGAAGCCGAGGCAGGCAGATCACGAGGTCAAGAGATCGAGACCATCCAGGCAACATGGTGAAACCCCGTCTCTACTAAAAAATACAAAACATTAGCTGGGTGTGGTGGCGCATGCCTATAGTCCCAGCTACTCGAGAGGCTGAGGCAGAAGAATTGCTTGAACCTGGGAGGCAGAGGTTGCAGTGAGCCGAGATCACGCCACTAAACTCCAGCCTGGTGCCTGGTGACAGAGTGAGACTCTGTCTCAAAAAAAAAAAAAAAAGAACATGTGTGTGAGGGAGGGTGTGAAGAGCATTCCAGAAAGAGGGAGGCAGCACATAGAACTAAGGTACCGCAATAATGGGCGAAGAGTGGTAGAAATTAAGGTATAGAGACCCAGGTAGCCCTCAGGCCCATTCAGGTCTTTGGAGGGATTATCTAAAAATCTGGTCCCTATCCTAAAAGCTATGGGAAGTCACTAAGTGTTCTAAGTGGGGGATGAAATAATCAGATTGACAGTTTGGAAAGAGAAAAGATCACTTTTGATGCAGTGTAGAGAATGGATTGAAAAGGGACTCAGTGAATGTGGGGAAGACCAGTTACAAGGCTTTTACAGCACTCTTGGTGAGATGATTGTAGGCTGGGCTAGGGAGGTGGCAGTGTATATGAAAAAAAGTAGTTTAATTTGAGAGATATTTAAGAGGTAAGAGGGTAAAAGATCATATCTAGGGCTTGAGGAATATATGTATAAGAATGGCACTGAGGTCACAGGAATGAATCGATCTTACTTTGAACATACAGAAACACATCATCCTGTCTTACATCTATGGATACCAGGCCCCAACACCAGGCTCAAAATCTCTGAATCATACAAGACTCTTGGCCTTATACCCAACCCTGCCCACTCACTCCTACCCTAGTCACTCCTAATCTAGATCAATATTTCTAAAAGTATTGCACAATAGGAGCCTCTTGAGAGACCACAAAATGATCCAAAATAAAAATAGTTTCTTTGGCTTTTACAGGAAAATGATGTAAAATTCCAGACTTTGATTTTTTTTTTTTTATGGTAACCAACTGAGTTATAAAGGGGTACTAAAATTTGTTAGTCATAAACTAAAATTAGCTTTTAACTGGAGTTCACAGAAGACTCTAATTCGGTTTTCTACTAAGAAGTCTGGCTGCCAGGCAATGTTTGGCAACGCTGCAAAGCGCCTCCTGTACATGTATACATGCAGCCAGTTGGCATGCTCACAATTTTCAGGAAGGACGTTTTGCTATTCGGGCATTACCAGTGATGTTTTGAGCTGGTCATGGTTTATGGTGCCTGACATTCATGCATTTTAATTACAAATTATGATTCATGAAGCTCCATAATGACCAATTTAATATGCCATGGGTTATTTGATTAACTCTATGGGATAAGGGAATGTACCTCTCTGACCTTATCTCCTGCCACTTTTCCTACTCCTTTCTTTGCCGACTCAGAACATGTGTAGCAGGCGCCCGTCTCAGGGACTTTATACTTGCTATGCCATCTGTCTGGAATGTTTCCCCCATCCTCACCCCTTCACCCTACACACCACCCCCAGATATTGCATAGCTAAGTCTTTCATTTCCTTCAGGTCTTTGCTCATGTGTCATCTCTGTGACACTTTCCCTGACCATCCTATTTAAATGATAATCTTCTGATTCCCTGAACTTCTTAGTCTACTTCTTCGATTTAGTTTTCTTCTTGGCATCTATCACCATCTGATATACTATATATTTTACACATTTATTTATTGACACTTTACCTCCAACTAAAAAATAAACTCCATGAGAGCAGGGATTTTTGTTTTGTTTCTTGCTATATCACCAATACACAGAACAGTACCTAACACAGAGTGGGTATGATAAATAATTACTGCATGAATATTTACACATCAATATTTTTTATCTCTTAGTCTCCAACACCCAGCTCTTAAGGCATGGATACATGTGGTTCAAATTTGAATAATTCATAGCCCTACTGCAGATACAATCATGCACCTGGGAAAACATGCTTACACAGTTACATCTCCTTGTTATAATCCTCCACTAGTCTCCCCATCCCAGGTTCACCCCTTCCTATCCTTCAAACACATTCAGATAAAAATTTCCAAAGAGCAACTTGGGATATTCAGAATTCATACTGAACTCATTTTCTCTGAATTTAATATAGTCCAGGTATGGTGCTAGGTAGAGGGGAATCAACAATGAACAAGACAGACATGATCCTTACCATAACAGAGTTTATAGTCTAGTGGGGATATCACTCTACCTTGCCTCCAGAAAGAGGACTTAATCGATTGTAGAAGAATATGAAGGCCAAGCTTAGACCTGAAGTATAAATAGGATATGAAGGAAAAATTTGGGGCAGAGTTCGGTAGAGCAGGTACTAGCAGACAGAAAAGATTTCAAAAGCTTAGAAGAGAAAAAGAGTGTGAATATCACTTTCCAGGAGGTGAGGGCAGTTACGTTTGCTGGGACTGTGGAATTTTCACAGAGAAATGGTGAGGTTTGAAGTAGGATGGGTAGCAAAGGCAAGACCATGCAGGGTGGCAAAGGCCATACCAAGCAAACTGGACTTTTGGGACTTTATCCCGAGAGTAGCAGGGAACTGCTAAAAGGTGTGATTAGTGGAGCGACATGAACAAATGGAATTTATTCTCCACCCTATCCTCTAACAAACCCAATCCTGATCTTCCCTCACCCCTGGCATCCCAGCCCTACCTACCTCCTCCCTGAAGCCTTTCTGCTGCTCTAACCTACAGGCCTCTCTCCCCTTCATCCCCAAGGATCTCATCCTCCCTTATCTTTGTATGCCTGTGTTCTGTTACCCCCACCAAACGGATTCCCAGAAGACAGGGACAACTTCTCAAACATCTCTAGGACATCCCACACCTGATTAGCACTGACTCAAATTGGTCTTCACTGAAGCAAGAAAATGGGTGAATACAACCTAGCAAAACCCAACCTTTCCTCACATCCCACATACCAATATTTACTCTGAACTAAAACAACACTTCCCTCCGGGGAGCAGTGCCAGTTGACCCAGGTTTTTCTGGCTTTATGTCTACTCGTACCTCTCTCTGTTGTCAATGTAACTAGTCTCTAATGTCTCCCTAACAGGCTAGAGAAATCAATCCCAAGCTTGTTCACACTGCAAGTTGCTAGAAAAGACAAATCAAATCTGCAATGACAGAAAGCAGATCTGTGGTTACCTAGGCAAGCCAGGGGTGGGGAATAGGAGGTGGGATGAGGCACAGGAAACTTCTTGGGATAAAGTATCCTATATCTTGAGTGTGGTGGTGGTTCACACCTGTGTAAATTTGTTAAAACTTTTCAACATGTACAATGAAAATGGTATGTTCTATTATATATAAACCAGACCTCAATACTGTTTATTTTAAAAGCAAACTGCTGGGGCGCAGTGGCTCATGCCTGTAATTCCAGCACTTTGGGAGGCCTAGGTGGGTTGGACCACCAGAGGTCAGGAGTTCAAGACCAGCCTGACCAATATGGTGAAACCCCATCTCTACTAAAAATACAAAAATTAGCCAGAAATGGTGGTGCATGCCTGTAATCCTAGCTACTTAGGAGGCTGAGGCAGGAGAATCACTTGAACCCGGAAGGTGGAGGTTGCAGTGAGCCGAGATCGCACCATTGCACTTCAGCCTGGATGACAAGAGCGAAACTCCATCTCAAAAATAAAAAACACAAAAATAAAAAATAAATAAAAGTAAACTGCCTGTAAATACAGGGTCAGGAGGCTCAAACACAGTACATGTACTTCAAAATAAAACCCAATCCAACATAAAATTAGGGCATGGTCATACAGGAATAGCAGCTTCTCCAAGGCTGCAGAGACCTAAGGAAGTGAGGTCATCTGCTACAGAAGACCAGGTGAAAGAAGCAGGGGAGCAAAGGCTAATATGGAGGCTAGACCAAAATATGCAAAGTCATAAATAGCGTGGCCACAGATTGACTCTCTACACCTCAATATTCCTAGGCTTGAGTGAGGTAAATCTGAAATAAATAAATAGAAGTCTTGCTTTCCAGAGCTAGAAACTGTACATTAGCTGAGTGGTTATTCATAAAGGGTTTGGAAAAAGTTGTTCCTGAAGGACTGAGTGGCTTCACCACAGAAGGCTCTTTGGGAAACCGGGACTAGCTTGCCTTCTGTGGTGACGCTGAGGAAGAAAGCAGAACTCTGTGCCCAGTGGGTTAAGGGGGTTATGACTCGGGTTTCCTGTGAGAAGGGATGATTACCACCTGTCAAGGTGGTAATCAGAGCATAATGTTCACACAGCTGAATGAATCGCAGGAGTGGACCAGGGGCTCTCAGGGAAAAGAGACATATGAGGCTCTAGAAACAGTTGGGGGTGAGTTTTGGGTTGTGCAGTGTGGGGTGGGGACAGGGATGAGAAAGGGCCTCTCTCCTCTTCCTTTTTGCCTGCCCTCTCTCTCCTCAAAATTCTCTCAGTACAGAAAATAAAATCAGACTCCTGCATATAGCCTCTCCTGTGTCCTGTTTAGTTCTCTTGCACACCCTCTGTGGGCTCCCAAATGGCAAGGCCTGTGTTCCCACCTAGCCCAGAGCTACGCATTCAGTAAAGGGTTGGATAAAGAATGCCTTTGAGGCTGGGCACAGTGGATCATGCCTGTTGTCCCAGCACTTTGGGAGGTCAAGGTAGGAGGGTCACTTGAGTTCAGGAGTTCAAGATGGGCCTGGGCAATATGGGGAAACCCTGTCTTTACCAAAAATACAAAATTTAGCTGGGCATGATGCCCTACGCCTGTGGTCCCAGCTACTCGGGAGGCTGAGTGGGAGAATCACTTGAACCTGGGAGGCAGAGGTTACAGAGCTGAGATGGCGCCACTGCACTCCAGCCTGGGCTACAGGGCAAGACTCTGTCTTAAAAAAAAAAAAGAAAAGAAAAAAATTCCTTTGGGACAAGAATGTGAGGACAAGGAGGGAGGAACTCGTGGTAACGGGGATGGGGGAGTTAAGGTGGATAGACTGGTCAGAATGAGTCCATGGGGTAAAGTGGAGTGAAGGGATGGGAATGGTTAAGAAAAGTAGGACAGAGGTAAGAAACCGTGGGTTTCGTGACTACTTATACAGTTATACAGTAAGACAGAGAAGACCAGGATTCGTGGGAAAGAATAGGACAGAGTCAGAGGTCAGTGGGAGCACTTGCCAGAGGTCACGGGGCGGGGAGGGGGGGCGCGTGAGAAGGCTAGGGGTCAACAGAGAAAAGATCAAGGATCAGTAGGAGAGGTATGATTAGTGGTCACTAGCAAGGACGAAGGCCAGAGGTCATCAGGGAAGGCAAAGTGTGCAGCGTTACCTGCTTACGAGGCTGTTTATGGGGAGTCTTAGCAGAAGCAGGAAACATCTCAATCCCTGGAGAGCCTACAAAACGCTCCCTCGCCTGAAGACAAAAAGTGTGTCCGTCTCCTTGACCACACACAAGAAATCTGGACTCTCTTCCACTTCAACAACCAGTCGCAAAGATTCTTTAGGACAGCCGTCGTTGTGGGTCTCCTCGCCCTTGCAGGATAGAATCCAACTCCCTGACGCGGTTACCCAGCAACCATCCAGCAGCCAAGGCGCAGGCGCCTCTGACGCCCCCAGCCGGCCCGGAGAGGAGGCGGGGTTGGGCGCGCGGCGAGCCAGTCTCCACTAAGCCCCGCCCCTCACGAATCGCGCGCCCTCGGAACTCCCGCATGTGGGCGGGGCTGGAGTCCCGAGACACGCCTCCTCATGAATAATGCAAGATCCGGGCGGTGTCCCGGACCCGGAAGTGGAGTTGCCGAGTCACCGCAGTGGCTGAGCTGCTGACAGGAGGCGGCGGCGGAGTAGGAGGCGAGGCAAGACCTGCGGCTCGGCCCGGCCACAGCCGCGGTAGTGCTAGGCAAGCCCACGGAGTCACGCCGGCCTCAGCCAGCCTGCGAACCTCTCGCCCCCGCCCACCCCTGCATCCGCCCGGCACCTGCCATCCCGACTGGTCCAGGGCGGCCTAGTCTGCACCACCCGCCGGGCTCCTGGGGCCGCCGCCCCGCGCGGTCCCGTCGGCGTCCCCGGCCGCGCCCGGCCCCTGGTCTGCTCGCCCGCCGGCACCATGATGGAGGAGATCGACCGGTTCCAGGTGCCCACCGCGCACTCGGAGATGCAGCCGCTGGTGAGGGGGCGGGCGGCGGGCAGGCCAGGGCCGGGAGGGGGCGTCGCTTGAGGGGGAGGGAGGGAATCAGGCCGCGGGGATTGTGCTGAGGGGCGCCTTCGGATGGGGCAAAGAGATCCCTGAAAACGTATTGCCGGGGGAGGGGAACTTGCAGGACGAGAAAACCGTGGGAGAATATGCTGGGTGAGAGCAAAGGGACTTGTAAGGGCGGACGGCACCGTCGGTGGAGGCAGAGCACCGTCGGATGGAACGGAGGGGGCACAATGGTGCACACCGCTAGTGGAGGCCCATAGCGGGGGCTGGCGAGGGAACTGTCATAGGGCACAGCCGGCGGCAGGCCCAGGGGGCTGGGATGGGCGGTGGGGAGGCGTTTAGTTCTACAGGCCTGATGCTGAGGGCGGGGGAGCCGTTAGGCTAAGAGGGATTGGGAATCAGCTTTTAGAAGAGGAGGGGCCTCCTGTCCGCTGGATATATGGATAAGAACGCTGGGCCGGGGCGAGGGACCAGTGGGGGAAGGTGGTTGGTGCAGAACCTGGGAATTCCGTTCTTCTCTGTTGGGGAGCTCAGGCAGTCCAGGCTAGGAGCATCTAAAAGGGGAAAGAGAGTATGCGGCGGCGAGATGGGGAATCGGGGTGCAGATGTGAGCGCTCGGGAACTGACGGGAGAGGAAGCAGGGCCGCGCTGGAGCTGTCTGTGCCCACTGGTTGGGAAGAGCCCCCATTATATTAGGCCTACGTGCCTGAAGTCCTTGCTGGGCGCGGATCCTGCCGCTTGTCCGCGGTCCCGGAGTCAGGGAGGAATGATGTCATCGCTGCCGGCGCGGCGGGAATGGAAGGGGGAGGGCAACTCGGGTGCACGGAGCCTACGCCTAAGGGAGACCATGCTTGCTGGTCTCCCGGGGCTACCTGACCTCTCTTGTCTGCCAGGCAACCGGGTGGGAGACGTGGAGGCCTAGCCAGCTCTTATAGTGAGTAGGGTAGAGAGGGAATGTCTAGGCTGTGTTCGCTTTATCCCCTGGGACCCTGAGCTGGAATTGGAAGGAGGCAGGTGGGGTAGGAACCCAAAAGTGTGGATGACCTATTTCTCTGAGTTGTGCTGGCTGAAGCAGAGCTGAGCTCGCCAAGTTCTGAAGCTCTAGGCTCTCTAAGTCTTCTGCTTCTGTGTTAGGGAGAGTTGCCAGAAACAGGTCTACCGTTCGGCCTACAACCCGCTGGCTGACAGATGTGCTTTGTAGCTTCCTGGTCGAGTAACCTACCCATTATGGCAGCCAAGATGGGCCTTGGCAGGGACCCATCACCACCTCTATGTCACACCTTTTGGAGGATGGTAGAGAGAATCATTAGTGGCCACTTAGTAGGAGACTAGTGGCTTTTCCCCCCTTTCATGACTACTTATACAGTTCTGAAAGCCAAAACAGAGAAGTTTTACAGAAGCATACAACATTAAACTGGAGAGAGGAGTTGCAGGACTTTTTCCTAACCTAATGCCATCATTGGATTATTTGGGAGCCAGAAAATCCTGGAGAGAAGTCCATCCCCTGAACTTAAAGAATAACTTTGGGCTGGCTGAAGTGAATTTTCCTTTCTGAGTTCTCTTTCTAGGTAACCTGGCTTGTCAAACTAGATTGCCCTTCCAGTTTTAAGCATCTAATCAAGAATCAAAAGAAAGGATGGATGAAGGAAGAGATGGTTTAAGTGTATCAGGAGAAGGAAGCAATGAGTTGGTTATTATCTCCCATCTGGGGTTCCCAAGAAGGGAGGAAATAGCTGTTCAAGGAAAGGGGAGAAGAAATAGAGCCACTAGGCTCTCTCAGTTGTCCTTGGTGCTTCTGTTATTGCCTAAAATTCTGAATAGTGGTTTGGCTGGGTAGAGGACTCCTGAGCTGTTTCTGGTCTGTGTGGCCCTAGAGTTGAAGAATCTGTGGCAAGAAGGCACTTAGAAAAGCTCTGACTGCCTTCAGATCCTTTTAAGTGCTAAAGTCACCCTTGTCTGCAGGATAATACTTTTCTCTTTTTTTGAGATGGGGGTCTCTCTCTGTCACTCAGGCCAGAGTGCAGTGGCACAATCTTGGCTCACTGCAACCTCCACCTCCCAGATTCAAGCGATTCTCCTACCTCAGCCTCCCAAGTAGCTGGGATCACAGGCGCCTGCCACCATGCCTGGCTGATTTTTCTATTTTTATTAGAAATGGGGTTTCATCATGTTGGCCAGGCTAGTCTTGTATGCCTGACCGCAAGTGGTCCGCCCACCTCAGCCTCCCAAAATGCTGGTATTACAGGGGTGAGCCACCACGCTCAGCCTGAGTATACTTTATTAAGGTTGAGTGAGAGCCTTATGGAAATAGCAATATAATCATCCCTCATTTGAGGGTCATAGACATTGCCCTGCTTCCTAACCCCTTCTAAAGACTATCACAGAGACCTGACATTATTGATTCAGCAATAGATTTATCAAATAATTATTGAGTATCAGTTCTGTCCCAAATATTAAACTAGGTATTAGGGATAGAGTGGTTAGCAGCACAGACACAGATGTGGCCCTGCCTTTGAGCCCACAGTTTATCAAAGTTTGTTTCTTTTGCTTACTTTCTTAGTGTGATCCCCCCTGAAGGCCGAGTAGGGGCTGCCTCCTTAAGCCCCAAGGGAGCCAGGCAATGCTGGTGTCAGCATCATTGCCCTTTTCTGGACCGAGCTATACGGATAGAGGCTTGTCACATGGGTGCCATCATCAAATAACTCTCCCCAGCCTACAGTGATGGGAAGAATCCAGAGGCCATTCCCTACTTGAAAAGATAAACTCTAGGGGGAGCACATCTTTATTTTTAAAATTATTTACTTAAAAGAGAAACTCAAGCTTGAAAAGAAGTCCTGGAGGCGTGGCAGAACTGGTAGAGAAGGCAGCTAGCAGATCTGGGTGTTTCCAAGGTGCTAATTTAAGCATTACATCTCAGCTAGTGGGAGGAAGAGGAGGAGATCCCTGCCCTCTTATTGCTGCTGCTGTTGTCACAGCTGCATGGAGCCTCCTGTCTCTAGTGGGAGTTTGCCTGAAAGGAGTGGCTTCCCTCCTTTCTCCATCACACCAATTATTTAATTGGCCTTGCTGCAACTCAGCAGCTGAACTAGGCCTGAGTCTATCCCTGAGAAGTCCCCAGGGTCTCTTCCTGTCTCCTTGTGAAAGGAGTGAGAGCTCCTCTTAGAGACCTATCCATTGGACTCCATTCCTTCTATATCTATCTCTCAGACAATCCTGAGTGTTTCTGAGCATAGATTCTCCCAAAGAAACTGTGAGGGATAGGTACAGTTTGTGTGTCAGCTCGGTGTTTGAGCCATATACCTCAATTATCTAGAGAAGCTCCTAGCAGCCCAGGGCTCTCTGTTGATCAGTTGGGTTGAGTTTGGTATATTGTTTGTATGAGCAACAGGGACAGGTCTCTGGACCTATTGTCTGTCTGCTCAGCTTGTTGGTGCAGCCGCATAGTCTATGTCTTCTCTTCAGCTGCAATTGGAGAGGAAGAGATTTGTTGTAAGAAGAACAAATGGAGCTTTTAAGCACTTAATTATGTCAGGCAATACCCTGCCTCCTGTGTTCTGAGAGACCAAAGAGACTTAAAGAATGAGAAATGGCACCCGACAGGGTCTCTGAACAGTTGAAAGACATGTTACTCTAGCCTCACTGAAACTAGATTATATGTTAACTCATTTGTTTAGTTCACGAGCATCTACTCAGATCAAGTACTTTAAGGATACAGAGACAGTAAGATCTTTCCCATGGGTCGCCAAGAGAAGAATGGGCTCAGATGGCTACAGGAAGGTTTTTAGATGTATGTCAAAAAGAGTAGAGATCAATAGAGTGTCATGAGAAAGAGTGACAGCCTCCTTTGGGAGAGGGAGAGGTATGCTGAGGTTCTAACCCCTTGACTACATGAGCTTGGGAAGAAGTTTCAGACTCCTACTGCTTCCTGACACTCAGGGATGGATGGGGATGGTCAGGATGGGACAATGGGGTAGGCCATAGTGGCTCCTGAAAGTGGCAGAGAGAACATTATAAAGATAGTAAGTAGCCACTGCGGAAAATTCTATGTTCTGGACACCTTAAGTTGCCTCCTGTAGTCAGATGGACTGTTCAATTTAAGGGTGGATTCTCCTATTGGGTCCATGTGGCTCATGACCCAGCAGTATTTCTCGGGCTCCTAGGGAGAGGCACCCTTTTTTCCTGTCCTATATTACAAACTGAGGATCAGGTTTGTTTAAGCCCGAAGCTCCTTACTACTCATGTCCTCATCAAACAAACACCAAGTAAGAACCTAGTCTCTGCTAGATGTTGTTCTGGGCTCAGTAACAGAATTTTGCTCCAGGGAGATGCAGTCTAGAACTCAGATTGAGGCACTACAGAATAGTGAGTGCTGCAAGACAAGAACCAAGCCCAGGAGCACCAAAAGAAAGCAGGAAGGGCTCTCATTAAGTGGTCAGGAAAGGCCTCAGAGAGGAGACATTGCTGGACTGGCCCTAGGAAGAGTACTAGAAGCTTGGCAGACTGACAAAATGAGGCCAAGCCAAGAAAGGGCATAGAAGAAGAAACAAAAGAGTGCATTTGGAATGAATTAAGGGAATAACATGATCAAAGTTGAGTTTAGGTTATTACTCCATTGGTGGATGAGAGATTGGAGAAGATGAGATCAAAGGTTGCTAGGAGATGATGGAGGCCTGCAGAAGCAGAGAAACACAATGGGACAGATACACAGATACTAATACAGTGGAATAGGCAGGATATGCTATCTGCTGGGAGGTGGAGTGGAGAGGTAGAGAGTTAAGGATGACTCTCAGGTTTGTGTCATGGACACCTGGATGGAGGAAGAGATCATCACCACTTCAGGAAACTCAGGAGCCCATTACCTTTTGGTCTCAGGGACTTCTTATATCAGAGAAGGTTGCTGTTTTCCTTTGCTCTACTGCTGCACATTCTTGGGGTTATGAGGAACCTAGAAGTCCTAGAAAATCAAAGGTCAGACTGGCACTGGTCCCCCACTCCACCTCAAAAGGGCTGCTAAGAAATACGCTCACCTGCCAGTGAATACTTCTCCCCTACAATCTGCTTTGATAAATGCAAGAGAATTGGTGGTGGCAACAAGGAGCCATAGTGGGTTTTGTTGTTATTTTCTTTCCAGTAGTACTTGGATGAAGAAAAAATAAAATCCTTTGTTATCTGAGTGCTTTATGTTGCAGTGTCTGGCCTTGCCTTTTACCATCATTCTAGTCAAATCTATGAGGGTTTTTTTTTTTTTTTTCCTGACTGATTGAGCTGGGCTCTTTCACTGATTCCTTCTGGAATGGATATTTGTATTACTACATCACCTGCAAGAGTCAAAATGGAAAAGGACACGTACTTTCCTTTTCTGAGACCAGCCCAAGCTGCAGTTGGGTAGAAGCAGAGCCCAAGCTGCTTCTTCCAGGCAAGGTGTGCCAGAGGAGCCAACTTCTGGGGTGAGATCACTCAGGAATTACTTGGCTTCTCAGAGGTCCCAAATGTGGCCTCTGCAGGCAGGTGCTTCTGTGGTAGCTGGGGTTCAGGCTGAGTCATTCCAAGCCCCAGCTGCCTGCTACCCTTGACTGCCTATAGCCCAGAGTGAGCAGAAATGGAAAACAGGCTTCTTCACTCAAACCTGATTAGTCTCAGGGACCCTCTCCCCTCCTTAAAAAGGTAGGTGGAGCCTTGTGTCTGGAAAGGGAACATGGGAAATTTAGCTTTTTGGGCTTAGCTACTTTGTTCCTTTCTACCGACCTGGCAGAACTGGTTCAGAGAGCTCCAGAGCATGTGGGAAGGTGAGAGAACTGGGCTAAGGCAGATAACCAGAGGTGCTGGTTGAAGGAAGCTAGAGGTGTGGCTCAGCAGGGTCCCAAGTCATTGTTTCTTAAGGAGGCTCTGGTGGAAATCTGGCTTTCTGGGCGGGAGAAAGGAAGGAAGGAAGGAGGGGAAACGCTCTGAATTTGGCTCTGCTCTGGAGTTCAGAAATTGGCACATGACCCACAGGCCTCACTGTGGGACAGCCAAATGAACTGGCTGCAGCGAGGGACTGTGGAGTAGGGAAGTCGTCTTAAGAGGCCTATAGGGTCTGCCCTGGGAGAGAGGGTGGACACAGGCTTGCAGGAGTTTCCTCCGAGGCTTTACATTCTCCTGAGGGAGTTCAAGCAAATCTGTACTTGTATTTGTTATCATTGTTATTCAGAGATAGCAAATTGAGGATCAGATAGTTGTGGTTATTGAAGGTCAATTTTAAGTTTCTGTGATGGTGGTGAGGGATGTGAGTGTGCATGAAAGTAAGAGGGGACATATAGTTACGAATGGTTGTTCAAGCCCTAATTCTAAACATATGACAAGAGGCCACACCCAGGCAGGAACAAGCTCAGTGATTGTGGCTCCTTGCCTGCTTTTGCTGATTTGACCACCAGATTTTTGGCTGTTATAAGCAGAGTATACCCCATCTATCTATCAAGAACAATACCTGAAGGAACATTTTAAGATTTATTGCATTAACTGCATGCAAACTGTGGAGTGAGAACCATATCTATTTATCTATGTAGTTAACTTAAACATAATTATATACAAGCTATACATTATGTCACATGGTAAAAGTCCCATAAAACTGCATACCTCAACCATACCTCGGCTTTCTGTTGAAACTGCTCTCTGTAACCTCTAACGTGACAGGCAAGCAGTCCAAACCCACGCCATCTTGGCCCCTGCAACTTGTAATAAGTAATCAAGGTCTGTAATTTCCACCCTACCCAGACAATGTGTAAACTAATCTTGACTTTTGTGAACCACTTAAGTAACAATCGGAATGTCAAAAGTCCCCTAGCCCTTGGAATGTCCGGAGCCCCTCACCCTCATATCCGCCCAGGAGGTGATTTACAGAATCCACTGGAATGTCTGGAGCCCCTCACCCTCATCTCCGCCTAGGAGGTGATTTACAGAATCCACTAGCCCTCAGAATGTCTGAAGCCCCTCACCCCCACCCCCGCCCCTCACCCTCACCCCCAAGGTGGTTTTGCAGGTATAAAAGGTCTTGGTACCCTCCTTTCGGGGCCACAGGTTGGAGAGACACGAGTCCTCCGTGGCCACCGGCAATAAAGACCCTGCAATTTGGCATACTTTTGTTGGCATACTTTTGTCTTGGTGTTGACTTTCTATGCTCGCTCCACTACAATTATAGTCCCCACCTCTTTTTTTTTTTTTTTTTGAAATAGTGTATCTTTCACCCAGCCTTGAGTGCAGTAGCTTAATCTTGGCTCACTACAACCTCTGCCTCCCAGGCTCAAGTGATCCTCCCACCTCAGCCTCCTGAGTAACTAGGATTATATGCATATGCCACGATGCCCAGCAAATTTTTTGTAGACACAGGTTTCGCCATGTTGCCCAGACTGGTCTCAAACTCCTTAGCTCAGGTAATCTATTCACTTCGGTCTCCCAAAGTGCTGAGATTACAGGTGTGAGCCACTGCACCCAACCTAGTTTCCATATTAATTTCCCATTTTATCCTTATGAAGGAATTGGTGAAGCCCTTGGCCACCCATGGTTTAGACCAGCATTTCCTACAGTATTGATCCTTTGCAGTGCTTCATGGGGGAAAAACCCTCCATAGAAAAATTTCTTTGGGAAAGACTATATGCTCCATCCCATCACAATGCCCACGGACATTTTAAAGGCTCTGAGATGTCCTGCAGTAAAGGAAGCTTTTCGACTTTAACTCAATGTTTCCCAAGCTTATCTAACCATAGAACCTTTTTTCAGGTTACATCTGTTAACATCTTATAGAACGAATGTGTTTCATGAAAAATACTCTTTGGATACAGAAGGAGCAGAATTAAGACTTAAATTTTTATATTAAAAAAAAGAAAAGAAAAATATTCTTTGGAAAGCTTTAGCTTAAAAATTAGTATCTGTGGTGATCCAGTCTAGATTTATAGTCTTCCTAGATCTTTTGAGCGTCTTTTATAACCCACACCATTTTGTCCTATGCTAGTGTTTAATGGGAAATTGCTGATTTTTCAGGGTCTGAACTTGCTAGTATCAGTAGGAAGCTCTTGGTGAACTTTGGTTAGGGTGCAGAGGCAAATACCAAGTGCCTTTTCTCATAATATTTCTAAGGGAGTTTTATTTCCCTTACGTCCCTCTACCAAATGCTAGTTTGATGCTTATTTTTTTGGACAGCTTTATTGAGATATAATTTACATATTGCATATTTTAGCCATTTAGTACTTTACTTTTTTTTTATTTTGAGACACAGTCTCACTTTGTCTCCTGCAGCCTTAACCTCCCCAAGCTCAGTGGTTCTCTCACCTCAGCCTCCCAAGTAGCTGAGACTACAGGTGTGTACTACCATCCCCAGCTAATTTTTGTATTTTTTGGTAGAGATGGGGCTTCGCCATGTCGCCCAGGCTGGTCTCAAACTCCTGGGCTCAAGAGATCCCCCTGCCACATCCTCCCAAAGTGCTGGAATTATAGATGTGAGCCACTGTGCCCAGCAAGTACTTACCTTTTTTTTTTTTTTTTTTTTAAATTTGAGATGGAGTTTAGCTCTGTCACCAGGCTGGAGTACAATGGCGGGATCCAGCTCACTGCAACTTCCATTTTCTGGTTTCAAGCAATTCTCCTCAGCCTACTGAGTAGCTGGGACTACAGGCATGTACCACCACACCTGGCTAAATTTTTTGTATTTTTAGTAGAGACGGGGTTACACCATGTTGGTCAGGATGGTCTCAATCTCTTAACCTCATGATCTGCCTGCCTCTGCCTCCCAAAGTGCTGGGATTACAGGCGAGTACTTTCCTTTTAAACCTGGTGTGGCTATCCCATGGCTGAATTTTTTTTTTTTTTTTTCAATAGTTATTGAGGAACAGGTGGTTTTTGGTTACGTAGATAATTTCTTTGGTGGTAATTTCTGAGATTTTGGTGCACCTGTCACCCAAGCAATGTACAATGTATCCAATATGTAGTCTTTTATCCCTCACTCGCCTCCCATCCTTCGCCCATGAGTCCCCAAAGTCCATTATATCATTCTTATGCCTTTGTGTCCTCATAGCTTAGCTCCCACTGTGGCTTAGTTCTATTTCTTATTTTTATCTTGGGCTGTGCTTTGTGCTTTTATGTTCTGCCAAGCAGTAGAGAAGATGAAGATAATGCAAATCTTTTATCAGGAAGAATCCTGTCTCAATTGAGATTTAAGATGAAAAGTGGATTCCCAGATTAGGGGATGTTTCAATGCTTACTCTGCAGTATCAATAAATGTTCCCATTGTTCACACCACTCAAGAGACATTCCTGCATAATTATTTTAACCCCTTCTACTCCACAGGCTACATAAAGCATGGACGATAAACAGGCATTACCCTTCATGCCAATGCCACTTGATCAGTAGTTACTGCCTGGAGCATTGTGTTTAGATGGATTCTAAGGCAGAGTCCTGGTTCCATATGAAAGAGTGACATGGTTTGGTTGATTTTCCATGTCTGCTGTGGTCTTCAGAAGGCGGAACAGCAGTTCTAGTATTCTACTTGCCATCCCAGCAGCCCTGAATCATCATAGTTATCCTAGGCAAAGAACACAGGAAAGGGGAACTCTTGGGGATATTAGCCAGCTGAACAATCTGTTTCACTGAGAAGCTGAAGTCTTAAGATATGGCTCCTCAAGAAATGAATAAAGGGGCCAGGTGCAGTGGCTAATGCCTGTAATCCCAGTACTTGAGAGGCTAAAGTGGGAGGATTGCTTAAGGCCATGAATTCAAGACCAGCCTGAGCAACATAGTGAGACCCTGTCTCTACAAAAAATCAAAAAATAGCCAGGCATGGTGATGCATGCCTGTAGTTCTAGCCAATGGAGAGGCTGGGGTGGGAGGATGGCTTGAGCCCAAGACTTCAAGGCTGCAATGAGCTATGATTCCACCATTACACTCTAGACTGGGCAACAAAGCAAGACCCTGTCTAAAACAAAAAAAGAATGGAAGAAACTGTATTTTCTACTTGGTTTTCAGCACTGGTTTCTGAAATATTGAATTAATATAAAGTTTAAAATCCTTTTGAAATAAATAGGCCAGGTGAGAGGGAGTAACCTTGACTCTGCTGAGCAGATAAGAGAGGGAAAGAAGCAGATTCAGGAAAAGATCTCATGAATTTCATGAGTGGTTGACCACACTTAATATGAAATTATAAGCCTTTGACCAAAGGAGCAAGAAGGAATAGGTTACAAGAAGAGACCCATAAGCCAGAAGTTACTATTGAGGAAAGGCCCTATTATAGGTTATACAGCCTTAGCACTCTTTTGTTTACCCAGGCTAAATAGGCCTGTTTTTTCCTTTTACTATTTCCCAGGACACTGGCTTCCAAATCCCCAGTCATCCTAGCTGGTTTTGTGGCTACTTTTATGTTTCTCACCCCTGAAACTGAACACAGAGCTCTTCATGTGATCTGCACAGCACAGATTATTGTGGGACTGCCACTACCTATAATATTGATATTGTACTTCTATTATTGTCAGTTGAGCTTCCATGATCATATTTAATAGCCATACCTATTGTTATATTGAACTCAGGACATATCTGAAACAGAGTAGCCCTTTGCCTTAGCAGTATAAAATCAAGGCAAGAACCTGGACTCACATCTTGAGCTAAGTTTACTACCAATACAGGTAAGAGTCCACTGAGAATAGTGAGATGATGGTTCCACATTTATTAGAAACTATACCACACATATGTAATGTGACTCTTAGAAAGGTAGCTGGCTAAATTCAGCAAGACAGAATTTCAATAGGAATCTAGGGAGGCTGTGTGATTGGAGAAGGTAGGAGCCTTTAAAGAGAGCTAGTCCTTGAGTGGACAGAAAGCTTAATACAAGTCCACTATATAACAAAGTTAATGTGCTGTTGGGCTACATTAATAGAAGCATGGAATTCAGTTCCTAGGAGATAATCATCCCACTCTGCCTTATTCTGTACTGGTCAGCACCATTTGAAGTCCTGCATTCTGTACTGATATCATCATTCAAGAGATTGAGTGACTAGAATAATGAAAAGAGTCAAAACTATGTCATGTGAGAATAGTTGGAAGAACTGAGCTGTTTGGCCTGTGAATAAGTGGTCTCAGAGAAGCATTTTAAGGTTTTCAAATATCTAAAGGACTGGGATTAGGAAAGAAAAGGAGGATAGACTTCATTGTAGCTTCACAGGGGGGAACCAGAACCATGGTGGGAGTGTGAACGTGTTCTTACCTTACATTCTCTATGGTAGCAGTTTTAAACTGGGCCAGAGGCCAGGGCACCAGGAAGACACATTGCTCTGTGCAAATGCCCTACTCTTTCCAAAGTAGGAGCTAGGAATAATATCCTACCAGTAAACATGGCTGTGTTATGTGTGTGTACTATAAATGGTCCAAAAATCCACTATGGGACTTAGCACAAGCAGTGCTTTTCTAGTTTTCTGTGAATAGGTGTTTGCTAATTTTTCCTATATATCCAGGTCTGTCACAAAAACACCATCTTCTTCGTGCATCCCTTTCTTTCCTTCAGTGACATGTGAGCTCTCCATTTACCTGTCCTGTTGCCCTAATACCTTGTCATTGTGTATAGTTTATGGGTAGTGTTTTATTCCTTTCTTTAATTCCTTTTTTTGAGACAGAGTCTCACTCTGTTGCTCAGGCTGGAGTGCAGTGGTGCAATCTCAGCTCACTGCAGCCTCTGCCTCCCGGGCTTCAAGCAATTTTCCTGCCTCAGCCTCCCAAGTAGCTGGGACTATAGGCACACACCACCACACCCAGCTAATTTTTATAGTTTTAGTAGAGACAGGGTTTCACCATGTCAGCTAGGCTGGTCTTTAACTCTTCACCTCAAGTAATGTGCCTGCCTCGGCCTCCCAAAGTGCTGGGATTACAGACATGAGCCACCGTTCCCAGCCTATCTTTAATTCCATTTTAGGGTAGATGAAAAGATGTTTTCAAAGCACCTGAACCATCTCATTAAGTAGATTAGGAAAATCATTTTGCCTACTTATAGATCTGCAAGCAGACTCCCAGAAAGGTAAACAGGCTTAGCCATTACCCAGCTGGAGGTTAACATGGCCTAGATTAGACCCTCCTTCGCAACTTGGAACCCAGTTAAGTTCTTCTGTATCAAGCTTGAACTTCTCCACTGGCTTTTGAAGATCTACACTACCCCTCAAAGCTGGCCATACTTTCTACCATTCAATCCAGCTTTCTTTCTAGTAAGTCTAGCCATGTCCTTTACCTTCTTTCATCTATTGGACCTTGAGGCCTCCTCTCCTCTTAAGAGTTCTCCTCTGCCTCTTTCACTCTTACACACTCTTCAGAGATCAATATAAACTTCCATTCTCCAGGGAGCCTTCCCTGAATATTTTAGTGAGCTCTCAACCAATCCCAAAGCCTCTATAACCTCTAGCAGATAACTTGATATAAATGATATTCTGGTTTAGGGTGTCCACTTTAATGTGCTACAAGTCTTGTCACCCCAACTCCCCTTTGATACCCTCAGCAGATAGCTTCTGCCTCTAGAGCTTACAGACTGGCGAAGAAGATACTTGCTCTTGTGAAACAGAACTACAGAAGAATGCAGCTGGCTCCTTTAAAGATGAATAAGAGTGGAGAGGAGGTTGGGAGGTTATTCTAAGGAGGGGAACAGTAAAGACCTAGCTGGGGAAGAGTAGGTGGGAATTAGTGAGTAGAGTGGAAGGTACACGTTGGGGAATTGAGGGAGACTCGGGGAATACATGGATGGGGCATTCATTCATGATTCAATTAACATCTTTTGAACATCTGCTATATGCAAGACACTGAGCCAGACACAGGAAGTAAAATGATGAATAAAGCAAACATGTTACCTACCTTCATAAGCTGGCAATCCAGTGGGAGAGACAGATACTAAACAAAGTGCACAAACAAAATTACAATTACCAACTGTGACAAGTGATAGAAAAGACAAGAAATGTGGTAGGAAAAGAGAGAACAGTAAATTATTCTTACATTAGATTGTGGATGTCAGGTAAGGCTTCTGTGAGGAAGTGATGTTTGAGCTCAGACCACAGGATGAGAAGGATTTTGTTCTTATAAGGAGTGACTTGCTCCTTGCTCCCCAGTGGGCAAGGGTCCCCAGCTGATTTAGCAATCTGAGTTCCTTAGAAATTGGCCTTTTCTCATCTTTTCCCTTTGCAGTATTAAGTAAGTTTTCAGAGGTGAGGGACATAGGAGAACATAAGAGGGCCAATCTAGCCCCTCTCCCATAGGTAGAAGAGCTGATAACTGTGCCATCAGCTTTGTTGTGGGGCTGGAGATGCTATTAATGGAGTCGTAAGCTTTAATATTTAATAAGGAAAAAACTTAGCTCTGCTGATGAAGAGCTCCTACCTGAGTCTTCCAACATTATATGACTTGTACACATCCTCCTAGAAAGGGAGAAAGTCTCTGGAGATCTTGGAGGAAGGGAAGAGTGCCAGCCTGGATGTCCTGTTCTTAGTGTATCAGGCATGGGGTTCTCCTTACCACAAAACCCAAATGTATAGGCCATTCTGTCTGGGGCAGGCTTGCCTCTAGTGGGAAAGCCAGTAGCCACATTGGCATGCAGATAGCAGCAGCTGGTGAAAGGGGCCTCCACTGGGCCTCCTGTGAATGCGAAAGCTGTTCCCTGAGGATTTTAGCTTCCAGAAAGTCCTCTCTGCTCTCAGCTGACCTGCTGCATCTAGCTCCGTCCTAAAGGACATCTTAGACTCAGTGAAAGGCCAAGTGGGGATAATGATGTGGGGAAGTGGTGGTGGCTAGTGGTTTAGGGAAGAGAAGGGAGAATTATGTGGAGTCTGGGAGGGAGACCAAGTTGGGAGGTGGTATTTAATGTAGCAAACATTGGTACCAAAAGGAACCAGTCAGGAACCAAGATTTGACCATCTGTCAGCCTCCCTATCAATTTCCTGATGGAACCTCATATTTCACATCCTTCATTTGCCATGGGCTCTCATACAGCAGAGAGACAGACACAGGAAGCTCCCACAGGAGGAATTTATTTGAGCATCCTTGAGGTGGAGGGGGGGAAATCAGGATAAGCTAATGAGGGGCACAGGCCTCAGGGCAAGAGCTATGCACAACAGTAGTATAAGTAGGCTAGGTACATCCTACCTACCACTTTTGTTATTGACCTTTGGCCAGCCTCCTAACCTCTTTCAGGCTATTTGTAAAATAAATAAGATCATGTTTGTGAAAATGAACTGCAAATTACTATATATTTCTGGTCTAAGGGTTGATGATAATGAAAAGGTTGCTGATTTCCTTTTTCTGTCCGTGATTTCCAAGGGAACTTTTTTGAGAGATGGGTTATTATTCTCATCACCAAATGAGAAGAGTCACTGGCCTCCTTGAAAGGACTGTGGTAAGTCCAGGCTGGAGAAGGACCTGCTCTGTGCTTTAACTGATCTCTGGAAGAGGTTCCCAGTGAGTGGGGCTGGGCTGAGGGACCTGCAGAGGGCAGCTGAGTCCTGTTAGCAGAGTGGGCCTTCCTGGAGAGCCCCACCATTGGTGATAGCGGAGGGTGTCCTACAGATGTTTCAGTTCCCAAAGGTCAATTTTCAGAGCTCAAGAAACATATGAAAAAGTCTACATTGCTATTACTGTCCCCCATGTCAGTGGGCTAGAGGAGGCAGATCCAGTTTGCTCACTTTCTTCAAATTTTTAAATGTTTTGCCCTGGAAATTTTCAAACACATACTCCCTAGTACTTGTCACCCAACTTCAACAACTATCAACACAAGGGTAATCTTATTTCACCCATACCCCAACTACTGGATTATCTTGAATAATTTAATATTTAAATATCTATTTAATATTTGAATATTCATATTAAATTTAATAATTTAATATTCACGATAATCCAGTAGTTGGGATATGAGTGAATAATCATCTATAACACAGTATCTCTAAAAATGATAATTTTTAACAGAACTACCATTATCACACCATTACTATTTTTAACATAAATACCATTATCACCCCTAAAATCCTTTAATTCCTTAACATCACAAACATTCTAGTTGGTTTGTTTGAATCTTATTACAGATTGCATTTGGTTGACATGTGTCTTTTTTTTTTTTGAGACAGAGTCTCACTCTGTCACCCAGGCTGGAATGCAGTTGTGTGATCTCAGCTCACTGCAACCTCTGCCTCCTAGGTTCAAGTGATTCTCCTCCTCAGCCTCCCAAGTAGCTGGGACTACAGGCACATGCCATCATGCTCGGCTAATTTTCAAATTTTTAGTAGAGACAGTTTCACCATTTTGGCCAGGCTGGTCTTGAACTTCTGACCTCAGGTGATCCCACCCGCCTTGGCCTCCCAAAGTGATGGGATTACAGGCATGAGCCACCACACCCTGACTGACATGTCTCTTTTAATCTATAGTTTCTCCCACCACTTTTTCTTTTCTTGCAATTTATTTGCTTAAAAAAAAAAAAAAAAAAAAAGCTCAGTCCTTTGTCCCGTGGAGTTTCCCACATTCTGAATTTTGTTGATTGCATCCTTGTGATGTTTTTTATCCTATGCTTCTGTCTCCTGTGTTTTTGCAAACTGGTAGTTAGATCTCAAGGTTTGATCAAACTTAAATTCAACTTTTTGTAAAGAATCCTTCTGAGGTATGTTGTGTATGCTACAACTTACTTTTTGAGGTGTGATGTGTATGTATTTCACACCAGGAAGCACATGACATATGTTTATCCTATTTTTTTGTGGTGTTCACATTGATGTAGTAGATATAGTTAGGCTGATATCTCCATTACAAAAGTTGGCTGGGCATAGTGACGCATGCTTGTAATTCTAGCACTTTGGGAGGCCAATGCAGGAGGATTGCTTGAGGCCAGGAGTTTGAAACCAGTAAGGGCAACATAGTGAGACCCCGTCCCCATTTTAAAAAATACAAAAATTAGGCATGGTGGCATGCACCTGTAGTCCTAGCTACTTGGGAGGCTGAGGCAGGAGGCTTGCTTGAGCCCAGGAGGTCAAGGCTGCAGTGAGCCATGATCGTGCCACTGTACTCCAGCCTGGGTAACAGAGCGAGATCCTGTCTCAAAAATAAAAAATAAATAAAAGTCCCCCTTCAACCTTTCACCTAATGTTTTTACAGCCCTTGACTGTCATTGCTTTGATTCATTATTCTATCAGGAATTTCCTTCACATTTGTACAGCAAAGAACCCTGTTAATTTTCTGCCTTCATACCCCACAGGTATCACCTGGTCTCAGGCCCTCTCCCCTTTAGGTCTACTTCTTCCACCACTGCTCTTATCAACCCAAGATATCCCTGGAGTGTCTTCAGACCATATGTATCCTGCCCTGCTTCACTGAGCCCTATGCTTCTCTGAGGGGAGGGTCCTTACTGAGTGTGTTCTCACTGGCAGTATACTTCATGAAGCTCCTGCATCCGCTCTCTGCGAATCTTCTTAGGGCTATGCTTGACTCATAGTAGGGAATAGAAACAACTGTGGTCTTTTCCTCCTCTGGGAGAGAGTTCAGCAGGGTCTGGGTTTATTTTAGCTTCCCAAGGACTTCTGAGCAGCCTTCTTCTATGCTGAGGAGGGTCTTACTCGTTTCCTGAACTTCCTGCCCCAGCCTGGGCCCTGGCAAGACCCCAAGCCTGGTTTCCTGTTTAGCTGGGCTACAAGCCGGGAGAGGTTGTGGAGAGAGATGGGACAGGCAATTCTAGCTCTCTTCGGTCCTTTTCTCTTTCCAGTCAAGTTTAAAAACCTCTGTGAGAGCCAGGTGTGGTGGCATGAGCCTGGAGTCCCAGCTACTCAGGAGGCTGAAGAAGGAGGATTACTTGAGCCAAGAGTTAAAGGCTGTAGTGCTGTATGATCAGGCCTGTGAATAACCACTGCACTACAGTCTGAGCAACATAGTAAGATACCATTTCTTTAAAAATAGCTTTTTTAATTAAGAAAAAAAAAAACCTGTGAGGGCTAGAACACAGTCACCACCTTCTGGTACTTTGGCATTCCTGTGTGGCCCCAGTATCTCCACCCATATTGTCTCTCCTCACAGAGGAAAGACTGTAGAAACTATATTTCTGTGTGTACATGTGCCCCAGACAAATACAGTGCATCCACCAAAGGCACTGCAAGCCAGCTCATCAGGGAAGCACACGTAGTTGAGAGCTGCTTCTTGAAAACCTGTACCCACTCTTAGGTCTGGTTCCCTGCTCATGGGAGTCCTACACCTCTACCACCCAGCCTAAGAGCTGTTAGTCCCCTGATAATTATGTCCAACACAGTGGAGCATCTGATGGAGCAGGACGTCTGAGAGGTGGAGGCTAGCTAGGGACCAGCCATGCAACAGTTAGAAAATATTAGGGTCTGCAGTGACAGTCAACCTCCCAGTACAGGATTTCTGATAAGAGCCTCACAGCCTTGGATACCCTGCCCACATTCCTCCTTATGTTTAGTTCTTCCTGGAGCCTGAGAATCCAGAGGGCCTTATTCTGTTTTGGGAAGGGACCTGTTGCCAATGACTTCTTTGCTCCCCTCTCCTGGGTAGTCAAAGCAGGAACTGTGTGAAGCCCTATCCTTTTTATCCACATGAAAGTAAACATCAGAGGAAAGTGTTGCCAAGTGGCAGAAGTTCCCGTATAGCCTCTCGCTCTTACTTACAAAGACTCCAATCCTTAATATAACCCTAATATATGATCTAGCTCCTGCCTTTCTCATCAGCTTATCTCATACCACATTAACCCCCATCACTGCATTCAGCACCACTTCTCTAATGTCCTATGCTCCCTTCTGCTTTAGGGCCTTTGCGTATAATGTTCTTGCTGCCTGGAATGCTTTTGCTTCATCTTCTACCTTTTTGTTATTAACTCCTACTCATCTTTTAGTTCTTAGCTCAGCTATAGTTTCATCACAGAGGACAATCCCTAGACTTGGTCAATAGCCTTCCCCTGATTGCATTTTTCACATTTATAACTTTCCATAAGTATGTATAATTAGTCTATTAACATGGGTCCTTCTGAAGGATGTTTCATGAAACCAGATTCATTTTTACTTACCATTTGTCTCCTGTGCCTTCATATAATGGACATTCACTAGATAGCTTTTGGATGAATGAATGAACAAATGAATGAATTGAACTGAATGAATTGTCTTCTAGTCTCGGTTACTCGGTAACCCCATGCCATATCTGACATTCAACCATACACCCTGCAGACGTGTGTCCTACTGTTTAGAAGCACTTCTACTTCTCTGTCACCAGACACACAGTATTTCATTTAATCCTCTCAACTCTGTAAAGAAGGTATACTCTTAATCTACAGAGAAGGAAAGTGAGACCCAGGTTCACACAACCTAGTAAGTGGCAAAACCATTTCAAGCCCAGGTGTGTGGAGGCTAATCCTGTGCTCTAAACCGTAACACTATACTGCCCCCTTTTGGCATTTTGGAGCATTGTCACTGGGCTCTGGTTAATTCAACTTAAGTCCGTACATTTTAGAACTGAAAGCCCCAAGAAGCCATGCTTCAGTCCTAGCACTACACTTTTGGCACTGGCTAGGGAAGGACACGGGGGACAGAATTCAACCAGGACTCCCCAGGGTTCCATGGTTAATGTGTCTCAGGGTCTCTCACCCCATCTGTTTCCATGGATCCTTTGTAGCCTCCAGATCATAATGTAGTGATCTGTTTTAAAGAGAAGGGCCAGCTGTTGAAATGGCCTGATCAGGCAGTGTCCTGGAGAGTAAGTATGACCTAATTAAGTTCCTAGTCAAGATAATTGAGAAGGAGAGAGTAGTGTTTGTCTTTTTGTGATTTCCTTATGAAAGATAGAGCCCCAGAAATTGGCTTCAAGGCTTTCCTGGGAAGTGCAAACCCATTAAGAGGGCAACTTCTTGCTGCTGATTCTCATAGTTCAAGTTAGTCCACATCCCACGTTCCTTTTGGTGGCAGGGAAATTAGGACTGATGAATACTGTAGACTAGATGGAAACAAAGTAAATGAGCAGAGAGCAACATAAAAACAAACAAAAAACAGCCACTCTTTGTTCTATATGCCAGGCATGCTGCAAAGTGTTTTATGTACGTTATTTCATTTCATTCTAACACTGGCCTTGCAAAGTAGGTAATATAACACCCATGAAATGAAAGGGACATTAAGAAAGATAGCTTGCCAAAAGTCATACAACCAGCTGGCTTGAGAACTAATCTAGGTCTTTCCAAATTCAAAACCCAAGTACCTCCCACAGCCAGTTGGTGAGAGTATACATTGTCACAGCCTCTCTGGAACAATAACTGGCAACAGTGTCTCAAAATATAAAACGTTCGTTTTCCACTGACAACCCCGGCAGCTATTCTACTTCTAGGAATTTCTTAAACTAAAGAAATAGACAAACGTATAGACTTTTTTTTGTTTTTTTTTGAGACAATGTCTCGCTCTGTCACCAGGCACCACGCTGAAGTGCAGTGGCGCAATCTCAGCTCGCTACAACCTCCACCTCTGGGGTTCAAGCAGTTCTCCTGCCTCAGCCTCCCGAGTAGCTGGGACTACAGGCGTGCCCCGCCACACCCAGCTAATTTTTGTATTTTAGTAGAGATGGGGTTTCACCATATTGGCCAGGATGGTCTCGATCTCTTGACCTCGTGATCCACCCACCTCGGCCTCCCAAAGTGCTAGGATTACAGGCGTAAGCCACTGCGCCTGGCCAAAGACTTTCTTTTCTAAGAAATTATCAGCAGCCAGGCTCTGTCTCACACCTATAATCCCAGCACTTTGGAAGGCCGAGGTGTGAGGATTGCTCGAGCCCAGGAGTTTGAGACCAGTCTGGGCAACAAAGCAAGACCCCATCTCTACAAAAAAAATTTTTTTAAATAGCCAGGCATGGTGGCATGTGCCTGTAGTCCCAGCTGCTTGGGAGGCTGAGGTGGGAGGATCACTTGAACCCAGGAGGTAAAGGCTGCAGTAAGCTGTGGTTGCCACTACGCTCCAGCCTGAGCAACAAAGTGAGCACTTGTCTCAAAAAAAAAAAAAAAAAACCCAAACCCCGGAATTATAACTATAAATAAATACACATACATAATTTTATAACATTGTAATAGTTACAATATATATAATAGTTATTAGTAGCTGCAACATTATAATAGTGAGAAAAAGGTGGGAAAAGAGCAATCTAGGCTGGCTGCAGTGGCTTGCACCTGTAATCCCAGCACTTTCGGGAGGCTGAGGCAGGTGGATTACCTGAGTTCGAGACCAGCCTGACCAACATGGTGAAACCCCATCTCTACTAAAAATACAAAATGAGCCAGGCATGGTGGTGGGCACTTGTAATCCCAACTTCTTGGGAGGCTGAGGCAGGAGAATCACTTGAACCTAGAAGGCAGAGGTTGCAATGAGCCAAGATTGCACCATTACACTCCAGCCTGGGTGACTCCATCTCCAAAAAAAAAGAGCAATCTAAACCTCCAGCAGGGAGGACTGATTTAATAAATCATGGAACATCCATCCCATAGCATATATATAGGCAGCCTTTTAAAAGGGGGATGTAAATCTAATACGAATTGATATAAAAAGATGTTCATGATATAGGTATCCTATTGTGGTAAAGTTACCATTGTAAAATACATATGGAAGATGGATCATCTGATTCCATCTATGTTTAAATTGGTATATATGATTACATATTTTAAGAGTCTTGAAGTATAAAATAAACTGGCAACAGTAGTGAATTATAGTAAAACTTTCATGTTCTGTATTTACATTTTTGCATTTGAATTTGTTACAACGAAACAACATCACCTGTTTCTCTGATTTTTTTTTTTTCCATTTGGGAAAACAAATGGTCAAAAATCATGCTCTTTGGCACTCATTTTTATCCAGGTGATACAGCTCATACTTTCCATATTTTTGAATTGGGTATGCATACCAACAAGGACATAAGATGAATTGAGTGTGGAAATGCTGCCAGAGACCTGTGTGTCACTTGTCTAAATAGTCTTGTTCCTGCTATGCACCCCCAGCTTTGACCTGCCACACCTGACTTACATCTTCCGAATTCCTTCTCAAGTTCTACAGAGCCCTGTAGCTTTTAGGAGGCAGAGCATTTCTTTGGAAACAGAAAACCATCAACACTGGCCAGGCGCAGTGGCTCAGGTCTGTAATCCCAGCACTTTGGGAGGCCGAGGCAGGCAGATCTCTTGAGCTCAGGAGTTCAAGACCAGCCTGGCCAACATGGTGAAACCCCATCTCTACCAAAAATACAAAAAGTTAGCCAGTTATGGAGGCACATGTCTGTAGTTCCAGCTACTTGGGAGGCTGAGGTAGGAGGATCACTTGAGCCCAGGAGGTGGAGGTTGTAGCAAGCTCGGACCCCACCACTGCACTCCAGCCTGGGTGACAGAGTGAGGCTCTGTCTCAAGAAAAAAATAAAACCATCAACATTGAGTAGATACATTCCTGTTTCTTGCTCCCTGTTGAGACATCTCCTACAGTTCCACCTTCACCATATAAGGAAAGCAAGGGGACAAATTTATTCTCACATTCCCCAAGGTAAAGCTGTGATCATAATACTTGAATTTTCTGGATGGTTCTCTTTGGCTTCTGGCCTTCCCATAATGTTGTCCTTGTTGTGTTGTGGTTTTCTGTATGGCCATTTTATGTGGTAAAGTAGGAAAGGGGTTAGGGAACTTGGGGCCTAGTTCTGGCTATGGGACTTCAGGGGAGTTACTCAGCTTTATAGGGCTTCAGATTATTTTTCTCTATAAAACTGGGATAAATGATAGATGGATTCTCAGAGAGTAAATGAGATAAAATAAGGAAAAAGCCTTGAAATTTTAAGTTGCAATATAAAAATAAATATATTTTCTGAATTTAACCTTTTATGATTTGTATTATAAACTCTTATGTCAAGAAGCATGTCTCTAAAGCTGTTTACTGTGGTATAGCAATTTAATAGGAAGATAGGAGAGATACTGAAGAATCTGGAGAGGCCACTTCATTCTTAAAACCAACCTGAGGAAGGGGGAGGGCAGAGAAGAATCAGAGGCTCACTTCCTACTTGATTCGCTTCTGTATTGCCTTGCTTTTCCCCATTGAATATGCATTACTTTCATAAGTTAAGGAAACCATTACAGATTTTTTAATGGCTTAAAATGATATAGTCAGTCTGGATATAGAAATTGGAAGTCATCTGCATAGAGGGCTGACAGTTAGGGCAAAGAGATCAAAGGATTTAGAAAGATGGCAGTTGGAGGAGTAGCCAGATTGGCAAACTGGGGTCATGTTTTTAAAACTATTGGATGTCAGGTTGAGCAGTTTTTAAGTAGTAGGAACCATCAGAAGGTCTTCAGCAAAGGAGTACTGCAATCAGAGCACTGTTTAATTCTCAGAAGAGTGTTTTATCAGTGACATACAAGATGAGTTGGAGGAAGAGGAGATAAGGTGGGGAGATGAGCGGGTTACTAACTGCAGTGATCCTGGAATATGTTGAGAAGGGCCTGAAGCAGCAGAAGTTTTTTTTTTTAAGCTAAACGTTAGATATTCTGAAGAATCTTCTAGGTTCACAATTCGTTTCCTATAAGGATAAAGGAGAAAAAGGTAGATCAAGATGACCCTACAGGGAGGTTAAAAGAAAACAAGAGCCAACCTGAAAGTGTTCTCAATAGCCAAAGCTGGAACCATTTGAACAACAAAACAAATATGATAATGTTGGATTATAACTCCCCCAAAATAAGTATTCATTAATCCATACTGATATAAATAAATGATTGGATGAATAAGTAAATGGAGGAGAAAGGACAAATATTTTTTTCAGAAGGATTCCAATTTTTTTATATATGAAGTGAATACAGAGACTCTGGACTGTCTTTGTAACTCTCCTGTAAATACAAAATTATATCAATAATAAGCCAGGCATGGTGGCTCATGCCTATAATCCCAGCAACTCAGGAGGTTGAGGCAGGAGGATCCCTTGAGGCCAGGAGTTCCAGACAAGCCTAGCAACGTTGTGAGACATTATCTCTTTAAACAATTTTCTTAAACTACTTCAGTAATTAAAAGTTGTTTTTTTAAAAAAAATTTTGAAACAGTTTTGCTCTTATTGCCCAGGCTGGAGTGCAATGGCACAGTCTCAGCTCACTGCAACCTCTGCCTCCCAGGTTCAAGCGATTCTCCTGCCTCAGCCTCCTGAGTAGCTGGAATTACAGGCATCCACCACCACGCCCAGCTAATTTTTTGTATTTTTAATAGAGACGGGGTTTCACCATGTTGGTCAGGCTGGTCTAGAACTCCTGACTTCAGATGATCCACCCGCCTTGGCCTCCCAAAATGTAGGGTTTACAGGCATGAGCCACCAAACCCAGCCTAAAAGTTTTTAAAATTATGCCCCCTACCTCCATTTTTGAGTATATTTAACTGGGAAAGTGGTTTGCCAATAACAAGATAAAGATAGTTAAAAGGAAGAACAAGGCTTGGGGAGGAATATGACGTCAGTGGAATAGTAGGCAGTTGGAAATGGGGTCTGGAGAGAGAGGTCAGAGATAGAGATATAGGCTTGGTATTTTAAAGCCCAGAGAGCTATTACTTGAAATAATATGTCTATATGAGATGCAAGGAGAGAACATGTGGAAAGAGAATTACTGACCACTGGGAAGGGCACTTATGTCTAGAGTATAAGAGGAGGAATAGTAGGAAGGGCAGTCAAAACAGATAGAGATATAACGTTTTCATTAAAGCCAAGGGAAAATAGCTTCCAGAAAAATGTGGTCAGCACTGTCCAATGATGCACAAGGTGGTAGATCAACTGAGGAAAAGCCATTGGCTTTTAACCAGGAGCTCAGTCCTGATCGCGGGAGGAACAGTGTTAGTAGAGTAGGTAAGAAGAGGTGAGGGTGGTGGATGTTAGTACAGCAGGTAAGAAGAGGTGAGGGTGATAGAGAGTGACTGGGGTCATACAGGGTGGTGAGTCAAATTGCTGGGACTCAGAGTGAGGAGCAGACTTGCCCAAGCCAGCAAATGGACTTACATAAGGAGCCCTTGGAGAAGAATGGTACACCCCTGGCACAAAGACAGAAAGTGATGGCCAGAACAAGTGAGCAAAAGGGCTGAGGCCCAAAGCTCAAGAGGAGGTGAGAACTTTACCAAAAGGAAGCCCCCTTCCATCTCCTGGCTGTAACTGCAGAATGTAGGCTGGAAACTCTAGGTACTATTATTTTCCTCATGTTAAAGATGAAACACTGAGACTCAGAGAGGTTAGAAACTTATTCAGATCACACAGATAAGTAAATAGCACAAATAGGACTTATTCCAAAACCAATGCTTTTAAGCACTACGCTATACTGCCTCTTACTGACACTCACACATGCATGCACACATGCACATACATCCAAGGACCCGGGCTGTGTGCCAGGAGGTTAACACTGGATAGCTCTAGATAGTAGAAGTAGGTTTATTTTTTTTTCCTTTTCCTTTTGTGCTTACCTAGACTTTTTACAGTGACTATGTATTCCTCTTTTTAAAATGTTTTTTTATTTTTTATTAGCTTTTCTTAGAGACAGGACCTCCCTATGTTGCCCAGGATGGAGTCAAACTTTTGGGCTCAAGCAATCCTCCCACCTGAGCCTCTCTGGTAGAAAGGACTACAGGCATAGACCACCATACCCAGATATTTCCTCTTGGATATAGGAAAATAAATATTTTATTTTATTTAGGTTTTAAGTTTTGGTGCTCTTTGCCAGATTTCTGTGATATCTATGATGGAAACAAAGTAGGTGCATTCTGCTCAAGTGCAGACAAAGGGGACTCTACCTTCTCTGCAGCAATACAGGCTCTGCAGTGACAGGAAGGAGAATCTGACATGCATGTATATGCATGCATGAGTACGTGTGTGTGTCCATGTGTGTGCAGCAGCTGCTGAGAGCAGGGGAGGGGCTAATGAGCTGTCTGTTGATTTATCACATGGAGAATTCTCTTCCTCCCCTATGGCCACTTTGTCCCCAAGCCAGCTCCATTTTATCCTGAGCTTCCAGCGGGACTGGGAGATATTATTTCACCACACCAAGATCCTCTGCCTCACCCCTTGAAAATCTGTCCAGGGAGCCAGGCTGCTGGCATGAAGCCCAGGCTGCAGCCATAGAGAGTGACTGGAGTCATGCAGGAACTACTGCAGTTCATGTGGGCCATGGGTCCAAGCAAGCAGTTGGTATCAGCAATGGGCAGAGATGAGCCAGTGACATTTAGGTCGGCATTAACCAGCAGGCAGGGCTCTTGCCCAGAGCCTCCAAGGACTTCAGGGGAGGTGGTTCAGAACCCTGGAGAGCTCCTCCTGTTTGTGCCAGGTCTGAAAGGCCTGGATGCTGTGTCCTTAAGGCCTTGTACCTATTTAATTTATTTATTTATTTATTTATTTATTTATTTATTTATTTATTTATTTATTTGAGACAGAGTCTCACTGTATTGCCAGGCGCCAGGCTGGAGTACAGTGGCACAATCTCAGCTCACTGCAACCTCCCCGCCCCAGGTTCAAGTAATTCTGCCTCAGCCTCCCGAGTAGCTAGGACTATAGGCATGTGCCACCATGCCCAGCTAATTTTTGTATTTTTAGTAGGGACACAGTTTCACCATGTTGGCCAGGATGGTCTTGATCTCTTGACCTCGTGATCTGCCCGCCTCGGCCTCCCAAAGTGCTGGGGTTATAGGCATGAGCCACTGTGCCCGGCTATTATTATTATTATTTGGAGATATGGTCTCACTCAGGCACCCAGACTGGAGTGTAACAGCATGATCACTAGTCACTGCAGATTCTACCTCCTAGGCTCAGGTGATTCTCCCACCTCAGCCTTCCGGGTAGCTGGGACTACAGGCATGCACCACCATGCCCAGCTAATTTTTTTTTTTTTTTTTTTGGTAGAGACAGGATTTTGACATGTTGCCTAGGCTGGTCTCGAACGAACTCTTGGGCTCAAAAGATCCACCCACCTCAGCCTCCCAGAGTACTGGGATTACAGGGATAAGCCAGAGCCCTGCCATGCCTATTTAATTTTGAATAGCCTTCCTGCACATGACTCTGGCTGTGAAAGGGGAATGGCTTCTTCTCTTTCCAAGACCAGCCCTATAGGTCTAGAGATTCCCTTCATCCCCTCCAGGTGCTGCCCTACCTCCCCCTACACGTCTAGCTCTCTGTTGAGGTCACCATCACTCTGAAGGTGAAATAAGCTTGCAAGACAATTATGTCATCTCCTGAGCTGTCCCTGGCCAGGATCTGACACCCTAATACTTCAGCATAGTAGGAGTCCTGGAGATGGGGTAAGAAACGAGTAGAACAAGGGAATATTAAAAGGTCCTTTGTCTCTAATACCCCGTACTTCCCTCCTCAATCTGGGAGAAGGTGGCATGAAGGAGGGGAAATTAAAGAGAGACATTGAGCAGGTTTCAAGGCCTGAAGCAGGATCCTTTCATGACCCATCACTGGACTTTTGGCCTACCAGTAGGAATATACTTAATTGAAATATGTCTTTTTTTGTGGGGTGGGGGAAGGATGTTGATATGAGTTGTGGGAATGTGTAGCAAATGGAAGCAGAAATAAAACCAGCAAGTCTGGAGGCTTGCAGCCTGCCACCCCCACCCTAGCTATGCACGTGGCCCCTCAGAGTTAAACTAGCACTATACAGGGATTTCCTCCCAATTCCCCAAGTCATGTGTAAAGAGTCTGAAAAGTCAGAAGAATCACAATCATATACTAGGGATTTAATTTTCTGGTCGAAAGTTCCTCCTCTACCTCCAGGTCTCTTCCATGGCTAAATGAATTGGAACAGCTCTCACTTTATGATTCCCTGAGCTGGTGAGTGATTCCCTCAATTTACTCCCCTGGTGAGTAGATCTAGCCTCAATCCAGGAGGGTAAGTCCGCTTGAATTGAGGCTCAATGAAAACACTCAGGGCCCCATTCCTCTCAACCAGCTCTGCTCAGGAACTTGTGCAAGGCCCTCCTCCTTTTGAGACCTTGTTTTTTTCACCTCTCTTAGGCTTCTGAGTCTCTTATTGAAAGAACTGTCAAGCCCAAAGCCATGCATTATACCTCAAAGAACCTCCTGGTCAAAGAAATTGATGCTAAATAATGAAACCCTAAGAGAACAGCTGCAGGCTCCCTCTTCTAGCACCAACCAGTCATAATGGGAAGGGAGAGCAAGGAGAAGAAAAGAACTTTTGGTGTTCACTGAGCCTTGAGTAGGCCTGGTGGAGTTTGGGCTGGAAGGACTAGGGCTGCCCCCAGCCCACCTCAAGAGGTGTTGCATGATAGTACTCTTGGAGATGGGGCCATTGACAATGTGGTAATTAATTTATGGGTGAAAAAAATGTTCAGGGGATCTGTATCCAGGCTGTCCCTCAGCTTGGCCTGTCTCTTGCTCCTGGAAACAGCACATTCCAGCTTCCAGGAGAGGCTCTTACTGTAGGTTTAAGCACAGGCTCTTTTAATGCACAAGGAACCCTGAAGAAGAAACAAGAACAGATGAAGACTTTGCCAGATCCCCAGAGGGTTTGTTTGTGTTGGGTTTTGTTCAAGTAGAGCAGACCTAACCTCAGCCAGAGCTCGCTCTCAGTCTGCTCTCAGAGGCAACGGCGCCCAGTGTTTGTCTTCCTCACAGCAGATGCTCTGTAGCCATTGTTTTATTTAGGAGCTGTGATTGTGTGTCCACAAACCTTACTAAATTGAATACAATCCTGAGCATTCAGAAGAAGAAACAGTGCAGGACTCAGGGGAGGGCGCAGCTGGCTGGAAACAAGGGCCCATGAATTCTAATCCCAGGGCTGCCATCTGGCATTGACCTGGGACAACTCATTTACTCTCTACCCTGGAGGCTCTTTCAGGGATCTCAGATCCTGAATAAAAACAGACCTAGAAGCTCAGAAAGTGAAACAACCTGTCTAGACTCTCAGAGTCAGTGCAGTTCACAGGCAAACTATTCATAGGCCCTACTCTCCAGCCAGAGGTTGTATTTACTATTCCAGGAGGTTTCTTTCATTTTCCTTTGCCATCTCCTTGCCCTTATGTCTGAACCCCGAAGAGCTTCACTGCCTAGGATGTTTACTGCCTGCTGAACATGGTTACAAACTCCAGGTTTTCAGAAAGCACTTTGAACAGACAGAGGGTCAGAACAGCCCCACCCTATCTCCCTCCAAAGAGTTTTCTGGTGGTTTGGATTCCAAGCTGGTTTCCCATTCTTCTGAATTCAGTAACAAGAGTTGGGCCTTAATCATTTGATTGTGGAAGTATATATCTGCAAGCTAACAGCTGATTCTAGCTCTTGAGTCACAAAGAAGGCTGCATCTGTCTGCTCAGTTGGTTGTTAGTCTCTATGAGAAGTTAACCTGAAGTTGAGTTGCTACTCTGGCTGTGGACCTTCAGTGGAGTTTTAACTAGGCCAAGCCTTTAGGTGAGTGAGTGAGGGTTTGGGGGACCCCAACTTTGGCTGTTCTCCAAAATAACTTTCAGACCCTGACCAGAGGCTTACAGTGAAGAAGTAGTCCTACAAAGAGCATGAAATGCATCATCTGTCACTGGGACACCATTAGACAAGACCCTAGCATGGTCTGATAGGTCAGCAGTGTTTGCCACCTCTCTGTTATAGAAAAATCCTTAATGTGCCTTCAAATCAAGTAGAAGGCAGTGTTTGTCTTTTCAGAATATGGCCTTTCATTTTCTATGCTAAGCACTGGGAGGACATGGTGGAGGCAAGCATGTTCCTACCTTCACAAACATTTATTAAACAAATTATACAAATAATCATTTATATAAAATTTGCTAAGTACATGAAGGAAATGTATGGGGGAATGGGGGCTGTGAGACTACATTATAGAGGGATCTAACTGAGCCTGGAATTTATGGGAAGCTTCTTTTAAGAGGTGATGTGTCCCACCCTGGGCAACATAGACTCCATGTCAACAAAAATATATATGTATACAAAAATTAGCCAGGTGTGGTGGTGTGCATCTATAGTCCCAGCTACTTGGGAGGCTGAGGTAGGTGGATCACTTGAGCCCAGGAGGCTGAAGCTGCAGTGAGCTGTGATTGCACCACTGCACCCCAGCGTGGGCAATTGAGTGAGGCACTGTCTCAAAACAAAAATAAAAAAAAAAAAGGTTATATGTGTCAGCTGAGACCTGAAGGATGTAGTAAGATTTAACTAGGCAGGGCGCAATGGCTCACGCCTGTAATCCCAGCACTTTGGGAGACCAAGGCGGGTAAATCACAAGGTCAGGAGTTCAAGACCAGCCTAGCCAAGATAGTGAAACCTCTTTACTAAAAATACAAAAATTAACCAGGCGTGGTGGCAGGCACCTGTAATCCTAGCTACTTGGAGGCTGAAGCAGAGAATTGCTTGAACCTGGGTTGCGAAGGTTACGGTGAGCCAAGATCGCACCACTGCACTCCAGCCTGGGCGACAGAGTAAGACTCCATCTCAAAAAAAAAAAAAAGATTTAACCAGAAGGGGAGCATGAAGTTAGAAAGGATATTGATGCCCCATCAAGAGTAAAGAAGACCACTGTGCAAACTGTAGTAAGCCCAGGGAAGAGTGGCACAAGATGAGGTTGGGAAGATAGAAGGAAAGGCAAGTGACTGCTCCTTTGCCACCATTCTTAGCCTCATCTGAAAAAAAAAGTGCTGGTTGAGACCACCCAGACTGCTGTGGCATCCCCCTAGGGGCAGACCAATCCCTGTTCCAACTCCCTAGCAACCAGGGCTTCACAGGAAACTCAGGGAGAGGTGCTTCTAGACCCAACTTGGGGATCACACAAATGGAGTGGTCCTCACCTGGCAGCACAGTTCAGAGGAAGAAGGAGGAACAAAGACTAGGCACTCACTTTCCCTGAAATCCTCTATTTTTCCATTGCCCTGAACTGTTTATTAATACATGACAGAAGCCATTTCCCTATTTAGATGGTTCTGCTGGGAATTCCACACTACCACCATCCCTCCTGAGGCAGATTTTAAAGTCAGCTCTCAAGATTTTATACTTGGATTTCAAAAACTAAATTTCATTACTACGTCCGGTGAGACGGCGCCATTGCCTATTCCTATCTGCATGCTCCAGGCACTGTGAGGCCGATAACATCAGCGTGTCGAAGCAGCTCGATCCAGACAATTTGCAGCTGGCTAGAGCTGGGCCAGTGGTGGGGAGGGGGAGGATGCAAAATTCTCTCAGAATCCAAAACAGCCCAGGGTGTACTATAGACTAGGATCTTGGATTTTGGGGTTCTTTCTGTATGTCATCATTTCTCCTATCTATAAAGAGACAACTCATCTTAGTCTCACCTAGACATAACAAGGAGCTGAAAATTACTCTCCTAAACATCAGAACAGGACAAAATCACTGATGGTCCAACATTCAAGATGTTTTCATTGGAGTGAAAAATAGAAGGGGCTGGTGGAAAAAGTGAAAGTCATTATATGAAAAATGCAAGATCCTACTGCCTGTGAAAGTAGCTGTCCATATAAAAGCCAAAATACTCCTGGAAATGGCTATTATGTGCTTCTTTGAAGCCCAGATGTGAAGGCCAGATAACTAACCCTTTGATAGCCACAAGGTTGCAGAGTGGGTGAAGACAAATTATTGCTTCCCTGCCAGGAACAAAGGAATTTTGGAGTTTCTAATTCTAACCAAGATTTAATTCTACAGAACAAGCATTCCCTTCACAATAAAAATATTTTAGCCTTTTGGGTTACTGAAAATGCACCAAATAGCATAAAACATTCATTCAACTCTGACAGCATTCACAGACCTACTTTTGTAAATAGCCAAACACAGGCTGTTCTTTCCCAGAATATGATTTTAAAAAATAATAATAATAATAATGCAATAGGTCCCCAAGGTCAGAGTTTTGGGAAAAGTCAGTCTAACTTCATTGAGGCTGCCACTCCTCTGCCCTAGTGTGAGTCTGGCTTTCCTGCATCTCAGTGCACTGCCCACTTACTCACAGGTGTCAGTGTTTACATGCAGGAGACAGAAGAACAAGGATCTACCCCTAACTTTGAGCACAGTGGAGGCATATAAGTTACTGAGTACCTTACCAGATCTGAAGACTAATAATTAAGTCAAGCGATTATTTTTATTTAATCATTTGTTCATTTTGTTTTATTTTATTTATTCGAGACAGAGTTTTGCTTTTGTCGCCCAGGCTGGAGTACAATGGCACAATCTCAGCTCACTGCAACCTCTGCCTCCTGGGTTCAAGCAAGTCTCCTGCCTCAGCCTCCTGAGTAGCTGGGATTACAGGCACTCACCATCATACCCAGCTAATTTTTGTATTTTTGGTAGAGACAGGGTTTCACCATGTTGGCCAGGCTGGTCTCAAACTCCTGATCTCAGGTGATCCACCTGCCTTGGCCTCCCAAAGTTCTGGGATTACAGGCGTGAGCCACCATGCCCAGCCTCATTTGTTTATTTTTACAGAAAAGTATTATTGAAGGTTTTAAAAGTGAGAAAGCTTTGACTAGACATGAGGAATAATAATAATAAAAGTGAGAAAGGGCTGGGTGTGGTGCCTCATGCCTGTAATTCCAGCATTTTGGGAGGCCAAGGCGGGTGGATCGCTTGAGCTCAGGAGTTCAAGACCAGCCTGAACAACACAGCAAAACCCCATCTCTACCAAAAATATAAAAAATTAGCTGGGCATGGTGATATGCACATGTAGTCCTAGTTACTCAGGAGGCTAAGGTGGCAGGATTGCTTGAGCTGAGGTGGAGATTGCAGTGAGCCAAGATCATGCCATTGTACTACAGCCTGGGTGACAGAGTGACACCCTATTTCAAAAAATAAAATTAAAAGGTGAGAAAGCATTTTCACCACATAACAGATTATAGGTTCCATGGTTGAACCTCCTTCTGGATGTTCACTGTTGGTGGAAAGGTGTTGTGGGTTCTGGGAAAATCTCAATGCAGGCTGCTCCTCTCTGTGTTCCGGGATTCTCAGGCCACTCCTGGTAGGTCCATGTTGGCTTTGGTCCCTTGCCTCAAGGACTAGAAGTCAAAGGTCTTTGCTGCTTTTTGCCATAGCCTGGGGAGGATAGACCAAAACTAAGTCAGGGGACTCTGGTACAGCCAGAATTTGGGGCAACTACCTACCCCACTGCTTACTATTACTTCTAATAGTTCTAGATTGGCCAAGCCCTGGTCAGCCTCCCTTACCTTAGCCCACCCCTTGCCCACACTTCCTGAAAAATAGCAGATGTGCCATGATCTCTGGACCATCACTGGACTTTTCTACTGGAGAATGTCTCTCTGTGAGGATGTGCAAGCCTCACAAGAATCAGACTCATAATTTCTTAGAACAAAGTAAGTTTTTGCTAAAATGTCAGCAAGCCTGAGAACAGTGTCTTGAGTCCTCCTTCCTGACGTCTTCAAATAGCTGGCCATTCTCTGCTTTTCCAGTCTCCCTTATCATACAAGAGCCCCTCTAGACTCTGGTTCTGGTTCCTCTGTCTTACATTATTCTTCTCAAAACTGCCTGTCCCAGACATCCATGACTCCGATCTCTCCTTAGTCCCTTCCCCTATTTGGTCCCTACCCCTCTGACCATGGCTGTTAGTCTTCTGCTTACCTCTTCAATATTGGTGTTCCTCAATTGTTTTTTTTTTTTCTAGCCCTTCTTATTTATAAACATACACACATTTATTTCTATTTCTCCATCTTATTTGGCATCACAATTCACGCAGTCACCTGAGTCAGGAGGAAACCTGGCAGTCATCCTTGCCCAGGTCTCTCCCTCAAACCCAGATCCAGTCAGTCTTAGTGCCCCAGCAATTTGACCTCAACATGTTTTTCTTCTCCACCTCCTTTTTTCCAACCCACTGACACTGACTTTTTCAAGCTCTGTCACCTACTGGAATGACCTTTATCTGGTCTCCCTGCTTCCAGTTTAATCATCTCTGCCTATTCTATGGACCTGCTCCCAAAGCAGTTTGTCTATCTGAATTTGACAGTGAGCTGAAAATCCTTCAGTGGCTTCCCATTATTTCTGGGTAAAGTCCAAAGCCCTGAACATGTCTTACAATGTCCTTCATGATTTTAAGTCTTCCTGCCATTTTAGTCTCATCATCTGCCACTTTGTCCCCCTAACATTAACATTCTAGCAAAATTGGGCTGTTCTTTTTGCCTGCTCTGTAGTCATGTGCATCTTCCCCACTAGTCCTTTGTCTTCTTTTTCTTCTTGTTTCCCACTCCTTTCCTTATCTGGTTCAGCAGTGCTTCTTATTCAGGCTTCATCCATCAGTTTTCTTTGGAGAAGTCTTCCCTAATTCCCGGAGTGGGATAGTTGCTTCTGTCCTGTACACATACAAACCTCTGTCATAGCACTCAGCTTATTATTAAAATTATCTGCTTATTCACTTGCCTCACTCACTGGCTTATGAGCTCTTTGTGGCAGGGACCTTATAATTATTATTATTATAATTATTTAGAAGAGGGGGTCTCTCTCTGTCGCTCTGTGCAATCATGGCTCATTACAGCCTCAACCTCCCAGGCCCAAGTGATCCTCCCACCTCAGCCTTCTGAGTATCTAGGACTACAGACACATGCCACCACGCCTAGCTAATTTTCTTTAATTTTTCTATAGAAACGGGATCCTACTATGTCGCCCACGCTGGTCTCAAATTCCTGGGCTCAAGCAATACTCTCACTTTGGCCTTCCAAAGTGCTGGGATTACAGGTGTGAGCCACTGTGCCCAGCCCATATTATTTTTATATGTCCAGAACCCAGCATAGTGCCTAGGATATAAATGCCCTAAAATGTAGGACCAGAACTGAATTTGGTGGTTAAGGCCCATTTCATCTCCTTTTCTTGCACTGCCCTCTTTTTTTGTCTCCTGGGCTCACCATTCTCGATTTCCAATGCAGCATTTTCTTTCTGCTGCTTCCTGCCAGTCTCTCTTTCTATCTTGAGCTATCAACGGCTTCAGTGGCTCCAATATTTCCTTCCTGTGGAGAACTCATTGAGCAGGAAGCTTGTGATCAGAAAGCATCCATGCTATTTTCTAAAGAGGGGCTACAAGTGTGTGCTGAGTGCTAGAGACATGATTGGACTAGATACCACCTTCCAAGTGACTGCTTTGCAAGACAACAGTCCCACAGCTGTGTAAGTTCTGGTGCATTGTTAGTCTCATGACTTTAAGTCTCTGAGAAGGGGCTGGGGTAAGAGAAATGAGTAAATTAGATTCAAATTGCCTTCAAGGTGTGACTTTGGACATATTACTTTATGCAACCTGGTTCTTCAATTTTAAAATGAGAATGGTGTTTGCCTTACTTGGTTTTGGGGAGGATTCAATGAAATAATATAGATAAAGCACCTAGCACAATGGCCACGCCTCTGGCAGGTATTTAAGCAATATTAACTAAATGATTGGATGAGTTCCAGAAGAACTACACCTGGGCTAAATTGTTCCAAATAACTCCCTGCCTGGGTCCAGCCAGAGCTCTTAGTAGAGCTGCCTGCCAAACATGAGCTTTGAGAAGTCCCTCCTTTCCTCTCCTCCCCTCCCTTCCCAGATTGGTGTTCCCTCTCCGCACTAGAAATGTAACCAGCTTAAGGCCAGGATGGAGGGCACTTAGAAGGGCTGTCTGGGTATGGTGTGGGCTATTCCAAGTGTGGTCCGTGTACTAACAGCATTGGTACCACCTGGGAGCTAACATGAAATGCTGACAATTCAGGTTCCAGACCTACTGAATCAGAATCTGCATTTAAATAATATCCCCAGATGAATTCTACATACATTAATATATTAAGCAGCACTGTCCTGGGGCACAGATGGGTTCACCATCTCAGAGGTGGAAGGTTAAGGTAGTGCAGGTGTGTCAGAGCTGTCTAGAAGAGGTAGAGGTTGTATGGGGACAGGGGAGGATGTGGCAAGGGGGTATACTCAGAGAAGAGGAAGTGTCCTCAGAGATGTGGACTGTAGAGCTACAGGGGGCTCTTTGGGAGGCGTTGGTCATTTGCTGTTTCAGGGCCCCTTCCTGTTGATGCCTTGAGTATGAGGTGGTACCCTTGAGTTAGCCGTTGAGTGTCACTGCACCAGCCAGAGAGTGACAAGTGGGCAGGGAAAGGCCCTCTACTGCCCTGAGCCTGGGGAGACACTCCTGCAAGGACCCCAGAACCATCTAAGCTTAGCAGTTGGTATTGTTTTCCATGGAGATGCATAAGCAGCAACTGGCTAGATTCACCCCTAAAAACATACCCTGAGCTGGTGTTAGGCTAGAATCTCCCCTTCCTACATCTGTACCCCCAGCTGGCACATGTGCACCCCTATAACACACACACCTGAACTTTCTTCTCTTGGGAGACTCAGATAGGAGTTCATAAGTAGGGTTAACCCTCCCCTTCCCCTCTCTGACCTGCTTAAGCCCAGGCTGGCCCCTGAGCCTCTATGGGCCCCTCAGCCCTGACCTCCCTGCTGCACAGAGCAGGCCTTGTGAGAGTGACTACAGGCCCTAGGCCTTGTTGGTTGCAGCAGAAGTTTGTTTCAGCAGAGCCTCTATCTCTCTCTCTCTCTCTGACAGGATCTCACTCTGTCACCCAGGCTGGAGTGCAGTGGTGTGATCACAGCTCATTGCAGCCTCGACTTCCCAGGCTCAAGTGATCCTCCTGCCTCAGCTTCCCAAGTAGCTGGGATCACAAGCACATGCTACCACACCCAGCTAAGTTTTTGTCTTCTTTTTTGTAGAGATGGGTCTCACTTCGTTGCCCTGATGAGTCTTGAACTCCTGGGTTCAAGCAATCCTCCTGCCTCAGCCTCCTAAAGTTCTGGAATTACAGGCTTGAGCCACCATGCCTGGCCTTTCTCTTTCTTAAGCACTCTTAGGACAGGACTCTGCGTCCCTGTTTGCCTTCTTAATAAAAACTCTTTCCAGCCACCCAGCTAGAGCCTCTTGACCCTTCCCTCGGGTCATCTGTTTATCTCAATGGTTAAGGAAAAGGCCCCCCAAAATGGGTGGGTGCCCTGTGGCAGGGTAGGAGCTACATCAGGAGCAATCAAAAAGTCTTAAGGGTAGAGTCCTAGTCCCCAGGGCTGAGCTTCACCAGTAGTTGCTTTAAACCCTCCGTCAAAGTACTCAGTGACCAATAGCCAGTTCTCTCTTTAACCCAGTCCCTGCCCAGGCCCAATCCTCTATGTCAGATAAGATGATAATCTACCACCATCACTCTCCTCTGTGCTCCTACCACCCTCCATGCATTCCTGCCTCTGCTGTTCCTTCTCTTCCTTAAATAGACTGATTTGTGTGGCTGTCATCTCTGCACTTTAAAATTTTCTTCTTAGCAAGAACTAGGGTTTTTGGTGATTTTCCCTCCCCAGTGTATATTGTGCCCTGCCCCTTGTTGGTATTCAGTGATTATCAGAGTTTTAAACAAGTGGTGAGTTCGCCAATGTTTAATTATTGGGATGACAAAAAGAAAAGACTGGGAGACTGCTCTGGCTAGAGAGCTGAGCTTTAGAGCTGCAAATTATTTTTGTGGGCAAAGAGTAGTGCCTGCCAGGCATAATGGGGTTTAGAGACTTAGAACAAGCTAAAAAGGAGAGGAAGGGCAGCGACAGGAAATGCCACAGAGGGGAAAAGCTATTTGATACCAGCCCTCCAAGTCCATTGTCCATTGCAGACAAGTTGGTCCTTATTCTTCCAAGGCCAGAGGGAAGAAATCCCATTGACTCTGCCAGACAATTACTTTGCTTTCCTGGGAAATCAAGGAGCCCCAAAGATTTATGATCCGTGCAGGCCAGACTCAAGTACAGTCCTTGAGTAATTGAAGCTTACTAAAAAGCCTTAAGTGAGATTTGGAGCAAGGATTCAGACAAGGATCCACAAGTCAGTCTGGCCCAGACAAATGTCAGTGTCTGTTGGCATTTCTCTTGTTTTCGCTTTCTACCACACGTGGGGCTCTCAAGGACTCTCCAACCACATGCCCTGTACTGATTCCTGAGCAGAATTCTCCTCAGTGTCTGTGCCTCCTCCCTTATCCTGAAGAACTGAGTCCACATTCTGGAAGGAAACTGAAAGATCCTTTGGACTGTGCTCCTTGAAGCTCTGTTAACCTTGAACAACCTTCCCATCTTCCTGTCCTCTGGGCCCTGTCTAAGGGGCACATCAAGTGGAAAGCTCCTAGAAACCCCTGTCTCTTCATTTCAAAAATAAATCCTTTTTTTGGCCATCTCACTACCAACTTCATACTTTCACCATCCTTTTCTCTCCTATTTCTGAAAACTAAATAATAGGTAAGGAGCTGCTGCCATAGCTGGGATAACTCCAGAGCCATTTTGGTTGATTTTCCCACCCCACGTCTAAAAGCAAGGGGGACACTCTGTGAGATTTGCTTTCTGGGTCTATAATTACAGTCACAGTACCTATAGCTGACACGCTGGCATGGGGAGGACTGGCTAAAGCACAGTGGCCAGTTGCCAGGCAGCGTTGGTGCTCCACTTAAAGCCCTTCCCAATCTTCGGTGTAAGAGTCTTACCTCCTTTTGTTCTTAATTGGTGGCCTCAAGTCAGGAGTATTTTGTCTGGCAGGTGATACCCAGAGGAAATTCTGTTCTATGAAAGAAGATTCCCCAGAGGGAACCAGGTAAATGAGGACTGGAACAGAGCTCTCTTGGAAGAGAATTTCAGATAACCTAAAATTCCCTGGCACACACTGAAAAATAAAGCATTAAAAGCCAGCTATATATGCTCTCAGTCATGACTGGAGGCATTGTAAATTGGAACAATCCTTTGGGAAAGCATTTTGGCAATATCTATCAAGAAACTTAAAAGCACTCAAGTTTTTTACTTAGTAATCTACTTTATTTAGGAAATTATCCTAAATGTAAATATATGTGGATTTCAGTGTAGCATTATCTATAATAGTGAAAAGTTGCAAACAACTTGAATGTCAAAAATGAATGGTTACAAAGTTACTATACATCCTCTCTATGGATATAATGCAGCCATTAAACTGATAGCTTTATATTCTTCCATAGTTTTTGTAACTAAGGGCTGGGCACAGTGGCTCACACCTGTAATCCCAGCACTTTGGGAGGCCGAGGTGGGAGGATAACTTGAGGCCAGGAGTTCAAAACCAGCCTGGCCAACATGGCGAAACCTTGTCTACTAAACATACAAAAATTAGCCAGGCATGGGTGGCGCATGCCTGTAATCCCAGCTACTTGCAAGGCTCAGGCAGTGAGCCTAGATCATGCCACTTCACTCCAGCTGGGTGACAGAGTGAGATTCTGACTCCAGAAAAAAGAAAAAAAAGAAGAATATAAAGCTAGGTGCAGTGGCATGTACCTGTAATCCCAGATACTCAGGAAGCTGAAGTACGATCACCTGAGTCTAGGAGTTCAAGGTCGTAATGAGCTATGATTGTGCCTGTGAATAGCCACTACACTCCATCCTGAGCAACAAGCAAGACCCTGCCTCTATTAAAAATATATATATATGGAGAGCTGATTATGTTCTGATAATAATTTTTTAAAATACAGAATACAAAATATAATACTTTTTTTTTTTAGATGGAGTCTCACTCTGTTGCCCAGGCTAGAGTGCAGTGGCATAATCTTGGCAGACTGCAACCTCCACCTCCAGGTTCAAGTGATTCTCATGCGTCAGCGCCCCACCACACCTAGCTAATTTTTATATTTTTTTAGTAGAGAAGGAGTTTTGCCATGTTGGCCAGGCTGGTCTTGAACTCCTGGCCTCAAGTGATCCTCCTGCTTCAGCCTCCCAAAGTGCTAGGATTACAGGCTTGAACCACAGCACCCAGCCACAAAATATAGTATGTTCTTTAAAATGCACATGTATTAGTTGGTATTTTCTGATTATAGTAACAAAATTTAAAAATGCAACTGAAACTAATTTAAGCTAAGAAAGAGACTAAGGATGCTTTCTTTCTTTTTGAGGCGATCTCACTCTGTCACTCAGGCTGGAATGCAGTGGCACAATCATGGCTCACTACAGCCTCGACCTCCTGCTCTCAGGCAATTCTCCCACCTCAGCCTCCCAAGTAGCTGGGACTACAGGTGCGCACCACCAAACCTGGCTAATTTGTTTGTTTGTTGTTTTTGTTTTTGGAGACTCAGCATCTTGCTATGTTGCCTAGGCTGGGTTTCTTACAATGCCTAAGCACAGCATTAAGTCAGGCTTTGGATTGGTAAGGCAGACTCTAGAACAAGGGCCCTGAAACCTAGGGAGCACTCTCACAATCTCTTGCATTTACTTATTTCTGAACATCAGCTGTATTCTTGTTTCCCTCCCCAGTGGCTCTCTCTGTTACCCAATCCACAGTCTTGAACTTTACATCTCCTTTTTTTTATTTATTTATTTATTTATTTATTTATAGAATAAAAAGAATGAAAGAGGGAAAGGAAGAGGAAGAGATTTTAGAAAAAGAGAGAAAAGGAGAAAGAAAGAAACAGCAAAAGAAAGAAAAAATGAAAGAGAAAGAGGAAGAGATTTTAGAAA
>CAUYQU010070569.1:0-25561 GCA_963574635.1 Cheracebus regulus | reverse complement strand
AATGGTATGATCTCAGCTCACTGCAACTTCTGCCTCCCGGGTTCAAGCGATTCTCCTGCCTCAGCCTCCCAAGTAGCTGGGATTACAGGCATGTGCCACCATGCCCAGCTAATTTTGTATTTTTAGTAGAGACAGGGTTTCTCCATGTTGGTCAGCTGGTCTCAAATCCCCGACCTCAGCGGCCTTCCAAAGTTCTGGGATTATAAACTTGAGCCACTACGCCCGGCCAATAATCTAGTTCTTAACAGATGTAGTATAATGTCAATGAGTATATATTATATGTACAGTTGACTCTTGAAGGACATAGGTTTGAACTGCATGGGTCCACTTATATGTGGATTTTCTTTTGCCTCTGCCATCCTGAGACAGTAAGACCAAGCCCTCCTCGTCCTTCTCCTCAGTCTGCTCAGTGCGAAGATGATGAGGATGAAGACCTTTGTAACAGTCCACTTTACTTAATAAATAGTAAATATATTTTCTCTTTTGTATTATTTTCTTTCTTTCTTCCTTCCTTCCTTTTTTTTTTTCCTGACAGGGCCTCACTCTGTCACCCAGACTGGAGTGCACTGGGGCAACCATTCCTCACCACAGCCTTGACCTTCTGGGCTCATGTGATTCTCCCACCTCAGCCTCCCAGTAGCTGGGACTAAATTAGGCAAGCACCACGAAGGCCAGCTAACTATTGCAGTTTTTGTAGAGATAGAGTTTGTCCATGTTGCCCAGGCTGATCTTAAACTCCTGGGCTCAAGTGATTCACTTGCCTCTGCTTTCCAAAGTGCTAGGATTACAGGTTTGAGCCACAACACCCAAGTTCTTTCCTTACTTTATTGCAACAATACAGTATATAGGCCAGGCATGGTGGTTCATGCCTGTAATCTCAGCACTTTGGGAGGCCGAGGCGGGTGGATCACCAGAGGTCATGAGTTCAAGACCAGCCTGGCCAACATGGTGAAACCCTGTCTTTAAAAAAAAAACAAAAAAACAAAAAACAATCCAATATGGTATATAATACACATAACATGGAAAATGTGATAATTGACTGTTTATTTTATCAGTAAGGCTTCTGATCAACAGTAGGGTAGGCTATTAGTAATTAAGTGTTGGGAGAGTCAAAAATTCTATGTAGATTTTCAACTATGTTATGGGAGTGTTGGTGTGCCTGACCCCCACATTGTTCAAGGGTCATATATATATACGTACGTACATATATATATACATATATCTGAATAAGTTTTGTCAACCAGTAAGACTAAGATATCTCCTCAACTGTCTTTGTTTAGATGTTATTCAGAGGATTTGTCTTCTGTTTTGTTTTGATTCTTTCAATCATGTTGTATTAATTATATTGTTTTTAATTATAAATTGCACTGATTTAGATCTTTTGTGATCTAAATTTTAAAATGTATGCTAAAAATATGACAGCAAATTTATACTCAACCTAACACCACATAATTTTAAAGGTTGTCATTTCTATTCTGGAGCCAGTGGATTATTTTCATTAACAAGAGGAATAAGAGGAAGCCAGAGTAAATATGCCTTTATTCTTCAAATTAAATGTTCAAACTTTAAAGTTTCAATATACCTTGTTATACAGAGATGATGGTTTTTCGGGTCTTAATTTAATTAGCTGAAAATAGAAAAGTTAATTACATATAATTATAACATTGCTTGATTATAAGACTTTCATAGTACTGACAGTAAGAATAAACAGAAAGCAGTTTTCTTACTAATAGGTAAGCTGATTTAGTCAATGACATCCCAGGAGGGATTCTGTGCTAATATTTTAGATAACATTAACCTGGTTCTATAAACTTGTTATCCAAAGCATGCAGAGACTAATAAAATATTTTTTAGGTCGGGCGCGGTGGATCATGCCTGTAATCCCAGGACTTTGGGAGGCTGAGGTAGGTGGATGACCTGAGGTCAGGAGTTTGGGACCAGCCTGACAAACATAGTGAAACCCCATCTCTGCTAAAAATACAAAATTAGCTGGGTGTGGTGGCGTGTGCCTGTAATCCCAGCTACTCAGGAGCTGAGGCAGGAGAATCGCTTGAACCTGGGAGACGGAGGTTGCGGGTGAGCTGAGATCACGCCATTGCACTCTAGCCTGGGCAAGAAGAGTGAAATTGTCTCAAAAAAAAGAAAAGAAAAAAATAGTTTTTAACTTAAGCAAATAATTTTTTCCTTCTGATTCAATTGTCTCCTGGGAAAGCAAAACCTCTTACATACTATAATGTCTATCTTTTACAAGCAGCAATTTCATAGACGGTTTCAAGGGACAATGGGATTATGGACACTTTCTTATTATGTGCATATAATCAAGAACAATTGGCTGGGCATAGTGGCTCACTCTTGTAATTCCAGCACTCTGGGATGCTGAGGTGGGCGGATCATGTGAGGTCAGGAGTTACAGACTACCCTGGCCAACATGGTGAAACCCTGTCTCTACTAAAAGTACAAAAATTAGCCAGGTGTGGTGGTGGGAGCCTGTAATCCCAGCTACTTGGGAGACTGAGGCAGGAGAATTGCTTGAACTTGGGAGGTGGAGGTTGCAATGAGCTGAGATAGCATTACTGCACTCCAGCCTGGGCAATAGAGCAAGATTCCAACTCAAAAACAAAAAAAAAAAAGAAAAAAAAAAAAGAAGAATATTTCCAAAAGTTGTTGTCCAAAAATTCATTAGTTAAGACATACTTGAAACACAAGATATTTTCCACTTTGAAACAATGCAATTAATCGGTGAAGGTAATGGCTTTTTCTTGATCCTTATACTTCCTAACTTGTGTTACATTTGATCTTACTATTCACCTACTTTTTTTGTAATCCTCACATTATGGGTATTCAATGACATTGCACTTTTGACTTCTCTTGCTTACTGCTTTTCCTTTCTCTTTCCATCTCCTCTTCCAAGTCCCTTAATCCTGAGCCCATTTTTAGGGCAAGTCCTCTGTCTCTTCTCTTTCACCTGATTTGCAAATTTCTCTTTCTTTAGATAAGATTCCTATCATACAATTCAAACCCTTCTGACCTGGCTACTCAAGTATTACTTAAAATTTTAACCAGCTGAAAGTGACATAAGTCCAGATCTGAGAAAATCTAACAGGAGACTTGTAGATAGGGAACTCGGTGTTCTGGAAGGCAAGCAAGCAGTTTGGTTTGTCTAAAATGTGGTGAGGGGCTATTGGAAGAACATAAGACAGAAGCAGGAATATGGAGCCACGTTATTTAGGGTCTGATAGACGATAGATTTTATTAAGTCTTGGGTTCTTATTCTTAGTATGGAGGGTTGTGAGCCAGCAAGTGGCAACTTTTATTTATTTGTTTTGTTTATTTATTTATATTTTGAGAGTGAGTCTCACTCTGTTACCCATGCTGGAGTGCAGTGGTGCCAATCTCAGCTCACTGCAACCTCCAGCTCCCAAGTTACAAGAGATTCTTCTGCCTCAGCCCCCCATACAAGCATGTGCCACCATGCCCAGCTAATTTTGTATTTTTAGTAAAGATGGGGTTTCTCCATGTTGGTCAGGCTGGTCTTGAACTCCCGACCTCAGGTGATCCGCCTGCCTCAGCCTCCCAAAGTGCTGGGATTACAGGTGTGAGCCACTGCACCTGGCATAAATGGCAATTTTATAAGTCAAAGTTTGTTAATGTAGACACAAGTTATACTATGCATTATTTAATTGATTGGCATGTTATTGCTCTTACTGTCCTAGAGTTTATAAAGAGTGAAAGATCTTCTGCTTTGGAGGAGCTTAATAAAGAAAAAAATAAATGAAGAGTGAAAGATCAGATTTTGAGAGTTTAAGCAGTCAAAATTTTAATAAACATACCCACTTAAACATATTCCAGTGTATCAATAAATTTCCCACTCCTGAATATATTGAGATATGAACAACATATATTCTAGAAAAAGATGGTTTTTCTAGATATGTTGGTAAAACACTATCATGCTTTAATTTGCGGACAGTTTTTATCCTTATGAAATAGGATATTAGAGGACATGTAATTCTCAGTTACATATTTTTATAGAAGCAGTTCCCTTTATTATTTAGGATATTCCAAAGTTTATAACTATTTATATGTGTGCGCCTCTGTGTGTCTGTACAAGATAGACATGCCATGTTCTTTCTGGATAACACTATTTAAATTCAAGAAAGTCCCTACTCATAATTCTACTAGAATTGCATTTAAGCATTGTATATGTAAAACTAATCATAAAAATTAAGCTCAAACACATTAATATAAAGTTATATTCTATTAAAATATCACATATATTTTAAATATTACTATTTCACACATTCTTTGGCCTAATTAATTATAAAACAGACAAAAAGGTAAATATATGCTAATCACATCAGCATCTGTAACAGTAAGAAAATTAATATTTCAAACTCAGAAATTTTTAAAATCTCCTATATTTTTATCTTTCCTGGCCAGAGAAATTGTGTTAACAGCAGGCTAGCAAGAATCATTCCTAATTTTTGTGAACGTGATTTTTACTGCAGTGTAGGCAGACCTTAAATACATTTCTCACTACTGCATCTATTTTTAATTTCTTTTTTTTTTTTTTTTTTGAGATGAAGTCTCACTCTGTCACCCAGGCTGGAGTGCAGGGGTGTGATCTCAGCTCACTGCAACATCCACCTACAGGGTGCAAGCGATTCTCCTGCCTCAGCCTCCAGAGTAGCTGAGACTACAGGTGCCATGCCACCATACCCAGCTACTTTTTGGATTGTTAGTAGAGGCAGGGTTTCACCATATTGGCCAGGCTGGGTCTCAAACTCCTGACCTCATGATCTGCCCGCCTTGGCCTCCCAAAGTGCTGGTATTACAGGCATGAGCCACTGCACCCAGCCCCTTGAGTATTTTATTTTTAACTTTCCTCTTCCCTAGCAAAAACATTAAATGGATCTTTTTAAAGTGTGATAAGGGCTGAGCGTGGTGGCTCACGCCTGTAATCCAAGCACTTTGGAGGCCAAGGTGGGCGGATCACCTGAGGTTAGGAGTTCAAGACCAGCCTGACCAACATGGTGAAACCCTGTCTTTTTAAAAATAAAAAATAAAAAAATAAAGTGTGATAAGGATATATCTGATGAATTTTTCTTCTGAATATTCAAAAATAGATTTTCTGCATCAGCAATGGCAGTGCTCTCTCAACCAAGCAAGTATCAATAAAACGCATTCTGCACATAAAATATACAGGGTTAATCAACCTTAATGTATGAAGGTTAAGCAAAGTGAAGTCATTTCAAAACAACAACAAAAAATTCTTAACAGAGTTTAAGATTTTTAAAAATTATTAATGTCTTCATCTCTTTGGTAAGTTTTCATGTCTGAGTTTTGGATTTGTTGTTGTTTAAAAGAAATGCGTGGGCAGTTGGTATTGTACAGGCAGTTCTTTCTAATTTTACTTTTGTTTGTCATGATTTTTATACAATGAATGACATCTACTTGTGTTAAAGTATAGAAGATATTGGTTGGGTATGGTGGCTCATACTTATAATCTCAGCACTTTGGGAGGCCAAGGCGGGAGGATCACTTGAGGTCAGGAGTTCAAGACCAGCCTGGCCAACATGGTGAAACCCCATCTCTACTAAGAATAAAAGACAAATTAGCTGGGTGTGGTGGCGGATGCCTGTAGTCCTAGCTAGTCAGGAGGCTGAGGCTAGGGAATTGCTTGAACCCAGGGGCGGAGGTTGCTGTGAGCTGAGATCACACCATTGCATCCAGGTGACAGAGCGAGATGCCGTCTCAAAAGAAAAAAAACCACACACACAAAAAAATAAAGAATACAAGATGGACATTTAAAGATGTCATTTTCATTTCTTCCTATAGACAGGTATTTTAATAATAATCTTCATCGTTATCTTTATCTCCTCAGCCTGACAAGGAAGCAGCATCTTACAAGGAGAAGATTTTTTAGTACACGATTTTCCACAAGCTTTATGATTTGATCACTTCTAATTCATATAACCATGAAGCAACAAATAAAGGTTATTTATGAGATTCTGAGATTTTGTTTTGAAAAACTAATCTTTGGTAATAAAAGTAAGAATATTGTTATTATATGGAGTAAGGAGTCTGAGGGAGCTTTTTATTATCTTGTTTTGGATAGTAGTTTCATGGGTGGAATTATACGTAAGTTTTATCTAGTTGTACATTTAAAGTTAGTGCCCTTTCATCTATATATGATATATACTTCAAGAAAATTATGGGCCAGGCGCCATGGCTCACACCTATAATCTCAGCACTTTGGGAGTCCAAGGCCGGCAGATCACTTGAGGCCAGGAGTTCCAGACCAGCCTGGCCAACATGGTAAAACGCTGTCTATACTAAAAATTCAAAAATTAGCTGGGCGTGGTGGCATGTACCTGTAGTCCCAGCTATTCAGGAAGCTGGGACACAAGAATCACTTGAACCTGGGAGGCAGGTTGCATCATGACACTGCACTCTAGCCTGGGCGACATAGCGAGACTCTAGCTCAAATAAAAAAAAAAAAATCAGACCCAGTTGGTTCAGAAGAACATATTACTATGATTCAGCAGTCAATTATTATTTAATACCAATCAGTAATACTTGACAGAAAGTCTAGTTATGTGTGAATAGAAATGTATTAAAATGAAATTGATTTCCTTCATTTCCTCTCATTATCTACACAAGTATGTTTCTCTGTATTACAAGTCCCATTGTTTGGAGAGTTTTTAGCAGTTGAGCTACTGATCTTCCTAATGGCCACCTCAGGAAGAAATTGATGGGGAAAAATGAAGGTGAACCTAAGGATCTCTAGATAACGTTTCTGGTACACACCCATGCACACACATTGCATTTGAAATGACTACTCCAATCTACCAGATTTTAGCTCTTAATTCTAAAAATTTTTTTTTTAGATGGTGTTTTGCTCTTGTTGCCCAGGCTGGAGTACAATGATGCGATCTCTGCTCACTGCAACCTCTGCCTCCTGGGTTCAAGCATTTCTCTCACCCTAGCCTCCCAAGCAGCTGAGATTATAGGCATGTGCCACCATGCCTGGCTAATTTTTGTATTTTTTGTAGAGACGGTGTTTCTCCATGTTGCTCAGGCTGGTCTCAAACTCCCAACCTCAGGTGATCTGTCCAACTCGGCCTCCCAAATTTCTGGGATTACAGGCATGAGCCGCCACGCCCGGCCCTTAATTCTAAAATTATGATTGATAAATAATCTCTGAAGTAAGTTAAAACGTTAAGCGTTTTTTCTTTTTGTTTTCTTTTTCTTACTTTTTATTTTTTTTTTAGAGTCAGGGTCTGGCTCTGTACTGTGTCACACAGGCTGGAGTGCAGTGGTGTGATTTCGGCTCACTGTAACCTCAAACTCCCTGGGCTTAAGTGATCCTTCTGCCTCAGCCTTCAGGTCTCTGGCATTACGGGCATGAGCCACCATGCCTGGCTTGAAATAAGCATTTTTTTATGTTCTGCTGTATCTATATCCTGTAACAAATTACACCCCAAACTTAGCAGCTTAAAACAACACTGAAAATGAATTATCTTTTTTTGTTTGTTTGAGATGGAGTCTTGCTCTATTGCCCAGGCTGGAGTGCAGTGGTGCAATCTTGGCTTACCGCAGCCTCTGCCTCTGGGGTTCAACCAGTTCTCCCACCTCAGCCTCCTGAGTAGCTGGGATTACAAGCATGCACCACCATGCCCAGCTAATTTTTGTATTTTTGGTAGAGACAGGGTTTCACCATATTGGTCAGGCTAGTCTTGAACTCCTGACTTCAGGTGATCCACCCACTTTAGCCTCCCAAAGTGTTAGGATTAAAGGCATGGGCCACTGCGCCGGCCTTTGTGACACCTTTCTATATCCTGAGCTCCTGCCCAGCATCCTGGAAGAATCAGTCACATGAGTTTGAAGGATGAATGGTTTTATTGAGCAGTGGAAGTAGCTCTCATTGGGATGAATTGGGAGCCGGAAGTAAGGGATAGAGTGGGAAGATGATCTTCCCCTGAAGTTGAGCCATCCAGTGGCCAAACTCCTCTCCGACCACCTCCAGCCCAACTCCTCTCGACATTTAGATGTTCCCCCTCTTCTCTCTCTCCCATGTTGGTCCGCCATTTGTCTGCTTATCTCATCTCCTCATCTGCTGGTCTGCTCTGGATCCTAGGATTCAGGGTTTCTATGGGTACAGGATGGGGGTGTGGCAGGTCAAAAGGCAACATTTTGGGCATGAAAACAGGAATCCTTTTCTCATTAGGGTGGTGGGTATCCAGGCTTGAGGGTGAGGTCTTTGCCCAGGAAGCACCCTCGTCTACCCAGTATTTCCTTGCCTCTTGTTCTTATCACCTGTGTGCAGGACAAGGGTATATCCTATTAAGAATTAACTGCGCATCTTGTATATCCTTCCATTTGGTATTCTAAAACTAGTACCTCGGTGTCTTTAACAGAGGCTGCAGTATATAAGCAATGTTGGTTTACTTATTTGCAGTCTATAGGTCCATTAACATAAAACATACGCAATTTTGGTTGGATGCGGTGGCTTATGCATGTAATCCCAGCACTGGGAGGCTGAGTTGAGTGGATCACCTGACGTTGGGAGTTCGAGAGTAGCATGACCAACATGGAGAAACCTTGTCTCTACTAAAAATACAAAATTAGCCAGGCGTGGTGGTGGGTGCCTGTAATCCTAGCTACTTGGGAGGCTGAGGCAGGAGAATTGCTTGAACCCGGGAGGGGGAGATTGTGGTGAGCTGAGATTGCACCATTGCACTCCATCCTGGGCAACAAGAGTGAAACTCTGTCTCAGAAAAAAAAAAAATGCAATTTTATAATAAATGGGAAGTTTCATAACAAGAGATTCCCATGCTTTGCCATTTGGAGACATAGTAGCTAGCATAACAACAGAATTGGTCTAACCTCTGTAGCCAGTAGCATGTTGTAGAAATAATGGAGTGTGACTTACTTTCAACTTCTGTGCATATAGAAATTTCCAGTTTCAATATTTGTCTGGATGATTGATTGATTTTCAGAACTGATATGGACCAGTGACGCCTTTTTTGCCTGTAGTTTCCTCATTTTTCTTTTTCTTTTTTTAAATTCTACAGTCCAAAGGCAAAGTTTCTCCCCTTTTAAAGGGAAGTATCTATAGCAGTTATTCTATGCCTGTACCACCATTGTATGATAGTGCTTGTGGGTAGGGGGAACCTTGTCTCTAGGCCTTCAGACCATAGAGAGGAACTGTGCTCAAAGGAGCTGTACCTAAGGAACTGTACCTATGAGGCCTCATTGCACCTGGATCTCACTTAGATGACAATATTTTGGACTTAGAGCTAATGCTATACTGGGATGAGAATTCTGGGGGCCTTGGGAAGGAATAAATGTATTTTTTCTTGTAGAAGAGATATGAATCATTGGGAATCAGGGTAGACTGTGGTAGCCACGTTGATTCCCCCAATAATTCTTCCTATTATTCATGCCTTTATGTAGTCTACTAGTACATTAAATAATACCAACCTCTAAAATCAACAGGACTCTGTGCAAATGGCAGCCTGTGACTTTCAAAACTAGATCATGAAAGTCATTGCAGTTTCCACTTTGCTCTCTGTTAAATCACTTGCTCTGTGGGAAACCAGAATCAGTGTTATGAGGACACTCAGATAACCCTATGTCAACATCCAGGTGATGAAGAAGTAAGGCTTCCCACCAAGAATCAGCATTAATTTGCCAGCCAGGTAAGGGAACCTCTTTGAAAAAGATACTCAAGGCCAGGCATGGTGGCTGACGCCTGTAATCCTAGCACTTTGGGAGGCCAAGGCAGGCAGATTACCTGAGGTCAGAAGTTTGAGACCAAACTAGCCAACATGGTGAAACCTTGTCTCTACTAAAAATACAAAACTTAGTTGGGTGTGGTGGTGCACACCTGTAATCCCAGCACCTTGAGAGGCTGAGGCACAAGAATTGCTTGAACCTGGGAGGTGGAGGTTGTAGTGAGCCGGGATTGTGCCACTGCACTCCAGCCTGGGTGACAAAGTAGACTCTGCCTCCAAAAAAAAAAAAAAAAAAATAGAGAGGAAAAAAAGACACTCAAGTCAAACTTGTCGATGTCTACCACCAGAGCCCAAATCTTTACAACCTTATGAGAGAATCTGAGACAGAACTATCCAACTAAGCCATTTCTGAATTCCTGACTCTGTATGAGATAATTCATTTTCAGGGTCAAGCGCAGTGGCTCCTGTCTATAATCCCAGCACTTTGGGAAACCAAGGTGGGCAAACAGGCGAGCCACACCCCTGTCGCATGTCCTTCGAGGGGGTCAGGGAACTCTCCCATTTCATAGGTACAGACCATTATGGATTTGCAATTCTGCTAGCTTTTTATCTGTTGGTGGGGTAGCTTCTCATGGAAGCTTCTCATAGCTTCTCAAAGAGAGAAGATAGTTTATTTTTAGTGCCTTTTAGCCACTGTGAAAAAATTCTTCACCTGGAATCAGAATCCTACTAGTTATTAGCTATGTGATCTTGGACAGGCCAGTTTCCTGAACCTCACACCTGTCTAATGAAGACATTGAAAAGATTAAATAAGATAATGTATGTAAAGCACTTAGCACACTGTCTGGCCCAGAGTCTGTGCTCTAATTATTATCATTATCTAAAATTATGGGAATTATCTGTGCATTTTACTACTCTTTGGATCAAAGTTTTCCCATCTTCAGAATTAGGGGTTGGAGTTGATTTTTCAGGTTCCTTGAAGCTCTGTCAACCTACAGGTTTTCCAGCTGAGTTGTCTACAGCAGCATCTTTTTTTTTTTTTTTTTTTTTGAGATGAAGTTTCGCTCCTGTTGTCCAAGCTGGAGTGTAATGGCATGATCTCGGCTCACTGCAACTTCCGCCTCCCGGGTTCAAGTGATTCTCCTACCTCAGCCTCCCGAGTAGCTGGCATTACAGGCATATGCCACCATGCCCAGCTAATTTTTTGCTTTTTAGTAGAAACAGGGTTTCACCATGATGTCCAGGCTGGTCTCAAACTCCTGACCTCAGATGATCCACTTACCTCAGCCTCCCAAAGTGTTAGGATTACAGGCATGAGCCACTGCACCCAGCCAGCATTTTTTTTTCCATTATAATCACTTGCTTTTGCACAGCACTTTTAACTTCAAAATCCTTTCACATGTCTCTTGATTCTCATTATCACTCTGTGAGGCAAGTGTGCAAGGCAAGCAATATTATCCTCATTTGACTGATGGGAGAGATGAGATACCAAGCAGCTCTAACTTGCCTGAGTTAGTTACTTTCAATGTCAAAACTAGAGGAACCCAACTCTTCTGAGAATTGTCCCAGGCTCCTTCCTCTAGGCAACATTGGGCTAGCTTAGGTTTAATCTACTTTACTTCAGCCCTCAAAATATGAAAAGTATAAAGAAGTGCCCCAGAAAGAAAAATGAAATTGATTATAAATAACATGGATAGTTATTTATTTATTCATTTATTTGTAGAGACGAGGTCTCATTATATTGTCCAGGCTGGTCTCAAACTCCTGCTCTCATGTGATCCTCCCACCTCAGACTCCCAAAGTGTGAGAATTATAGGCATGAGCTACTGTACCTGGCCAACAGAGGCAGTATTGATGAAAACAAATAGGAGATAGGATATATACTTTATCTCATTCGTGCACACCAATCTGAAATGGTCAATTTATGATGCACCTTGATTCCCCTTCATGACACATTCTGATGTCATAGTATGTATGGGTACAGTGCTGTCATTGCCACAGGCTGTGTGTGACTTTGGAACAACAGGATGTGAGTAATTATTCATTTCATCCGTTTTCTTCCTTTGCTGTTGATTGTTTCCAGTTTCAGTCAAGGATTTTATATTTGAATGATTAGCTTTATACTATTTTAATCAGTAGCCCTGTTTGGAAGTCAGTGACTAGAAAACATGTCCAGAAGAAAGAAAGAGGCCAGTGTGGTGGCTTATGCCTGTAATCCCAGCATTTTGGGAGGCCGAGACAGGTAGATCACTTGAAGTCAGGAGTTTGAGACCAGCCTGGACAATGTGGCAAAATGCTGTCTCTACGAAAAATACAAAAATTAGCTGAGCGTGGTGGCATGTGCTTGTAGTTCTAGCTACTTGGGAGGCTGAGGCAGGAGAATCGCTTGAACCTGTGAGGCAGAGGTTGCAGTGAGCCAAGGCTGCACCACTGCACTCCAGCCTGGGCAACAGAGCGAGACTCTGTCAAAAAAAAAAAAAAAAGAAAGAAAAGAAAGAAGAAAAGGAAAGAGCATCAGCTGGGTACAGTGGCTCCTGTAATCCCAGCACTGTGGGAGGCCCCAAAAGGTGAATCACTTGAGTCCAGGAGTTCTAAACCAAACTGACCAATATGGCGAAACTCCATTTCTACAAAAAATACAAAAATTAGCCAGGCGTGGTGGTACATGCCTGTAGTCCCAGCTAGTTGGGAGGCTGGGCTGGGAGGATTGCTTCAGCCTAGGAGGTCGAGGCTGCAGTGACCTGAGATTGCACCACTGCACTCCAGCCTGGGTTGCAGACTGAGACCCTGTCTCAGAATGAATGAATGAAAGAAAGAATGAATGAATGAATAAATAAATAAATAAATAAATAAATAAGATAAAGGGCATGCAGTTGGTGAGTCCAGATTGATAACTGATTGAAATAAGGTGGAGCCTGAATACATAAAGACACTGGAGGAAATGTTTTCAACAACTCCTATTCTGCCATATTCTTCCTCTGAAATAAGATTTATGCTATATTAGGGACATTGCGCCAAATCATTGGTCAAATATTAACTTTTCATTGCCAAGGATATCTGGCCACACCCTGGTTCATAGTAACAAAGAGTTACTGAGAACATTGGCATAAGCCCCAATACTCTTTGTTTGTCAAGGCATTTATTATTTTTTTAGTTCCCAAACAAGATTGCCATACCTGTTTTCACAGTATTTATTTGGCATGGTCTTTGAATGCTGACTTCCTGTGGATGGTGAGATAGCTTTCTTTCTGATCTTAGAAATATGGTAAGGCATATTCCTGCTGAAATATTATCTTGCTAGCTAAAAGATATGCTCAATTCCAAATGACAGTCTAAAAAAGCTTTAACAATTACTTGCCACCACTTTAATCCTTCTGCATTTTCAGCTTAGTCTTAAGAAATTATGTATCTCTTTAAACAATTTCTTATTATTTTATATTTTTATTGATACATAATAGATGTACATATTTTCGGACTATATGTGATAATCTGACACATTCATATAATCAAATCAGAGTAATTGGGATATATCCATCACCTTACATATTTATTTTTTTCTTTATGCTGGAAGCATTTGAATTATTCTGTTCTAGCTATGTTAAAATGCAAACTAGATTAATATTAACTGTAGCCACCCTGCTTATGTATCACATACAAGGTCTTGTTTGTTCTATCTAACTGTCTGTCTGTGTCTATGAATCAACTTCTCTTCATCCTTCCCTCCCTCCTATCCTTTCTAGTCTCTGGTAACCATCCGTCTCCTCTCTACCTTCACTAGATTCACTTTTTAGCTTCCATATGCATGAGAACCTGAGATATTTGTCTTTTTAAAATTTTAAATCAACATTTTTTTCCTTCATTCTTTTCAGGAACTGTAAGCAAGAGATATTTGTCTTTCTGTGCTCAGCTGACTTGACTTAAGGACCTCCAGTTCCATCTATGTTGCCACAAATGATGGGATTTCATTCTTTTAATGGCTAAATAATAATAATAATATTCCATTGCGTACGTATACCACATTTTGTCTTTTTTTTTTTTTTTTTCTTGAGACAGAGTTTCGCTCTGTCGCCCACGCTGGAGTGCAGTGGTGCAATCTTGGCTCACTCCAACCTCCATCTCCCAGGTTCAAACGATTCTCCTGCCTCAGCCCCTCAAGTAGCTGGGACTATAGGTGCAGGCCACCAAGCCTGGCTAATTTTTGTATTTTTAGTAGAGACTGTGTTTGGCCAAGTTGGTCTCAAACTCCTGACCTCAGGCGATCTGCCCACCTTGGCCTCCCAAAGTGCTGGGATTACAGGCGTGAGCCACCACACCCGGGCAATTCCCTGTCTTTTTGATAAAAGTCATTCTAACTAGGGTGAGATGGTATCTCGTTGTGGCTTTGGTTTGCGTTTCTCCGATGATTAGTGATGTAGAACATTTTTCAGATATTTCTTGCCATCTGCATGTCTTCTTTTGAGAAGTGTGTGTTCATGTCTTTTGCTCACATTTTTGAGATGGAGTCTTGCTCTGTCATCAGGCTGGAGTGGCACAATCTCAGCTCACTGCAGTCTCCACCTCCTGGATTCAAACAATTCTCCTGCCTCAGTCTCCTGAGAAGCTGGGGGCTACAGGTGCACACCACCATGTCCAACTAATTTTTTGTATTTTAGTAGAGCCAGGGTTTCACCATGGCCAGGATGGTCTCAATCTCTTTACCTTGTAATCCACCTGCCTCGGCCTCCCAAAGTGCTGCGATTACAGGCGTAAGCCACTGCGCCTGGCCTTTTGCTCACTTTTAATGGGATCATTTGTTTTTTGCTGGATGATTTGAATTTCTTATAGATTCTGGATATTAGGAGTTTGTCAGATGCCTAGTTTGTGAATATTTTCTCCCATTCTGTAGGTTGTCTGTTCACTCTGTTGACAATTTCTTTTGCTGTGCAGAAGCTGGTTAGTTTAATGAGGTCCCACTTGTCAATTTTTGTTGCAATTGTTTTTGAGGACTTAGTTATAAGTTCTTTGCCAAAGCCCATGTCCAGAATGGTATTTCCTAGGTTTTCTTCCAGATTTTTGTAGTTTGAGGTCTTACATTTAAATCTTTGAGTTAATTTTTGTATATGGTGAAAGGTAAGAGTCCAGTTTCATTCTTCTGCATGTGGCTAGCCAGTTACCCAAGCACCATTTATTGAGCAGGGAGTCCTTTCCTCAGGGCTTATTTTTGTCAACTTTGTCAGAGATCAGATGGTTGCAGGTGTGTGGCTTTATTTCTGGATTCTCTATTCTGTTTCATTAGTCTATGTGTCTGTTTTTGTATCAGTACCATGCTGTTTTGGTTACTGTAGCTTTATAGTATATTTTGAAGTCAGGAAATGTGATGTCTCCAACTTTGTTCCTTTTGCTTAAGATTGCTTTGGCTATTCTGGCTTTTTGGTTCCATGTTAATTTTAGAACAGTTTTTTCTAATTCTGTGAAAAATAATGTTGGTAGTTTGATAGGAATAGCATTGAATCTGTAGAATGCTTTGATCAATATGGCCATGTTAACAATATTGATTCTTCTAATCTATAAGGATGGAATGTTTTTCTATTTGTTTGTGTCGACTCTGATTTCTTTTGGCAGTGTTTTGTAGCTCTCCTTGTAGAGCTCTCTCACCTCATTGCTTAGATGTATTCCTAGATATTTTCTTTTGTGCATGGCTGTTATAAATGGGATTGTATTTTTTTTTTCTGGTTACAGCAGCACTTTTATTTTTCCTTACACAATGGCATGTTGCTGGGGCCTAATGTTCTCACATAACAGTAGAAAACAAAGTTTGTTGTCATTTCTTTAAAGAATTGAGAATTATGTACAAAAGAAACCCTACATAAATTAAAAGGATAAATATATTTATAGGTGTAAATGTAAACCGCTTCCAACTCAAGGCAAGTAACAGCAAACGGTGTTCTGGCAGAAAAACATCAGCTAAGAAAGGAAACTGGGTCCTATGGCTTGGAGTTTCCAACCCTGACAGACTGGCAGGGCAGAAACAACTGGTTCAGGAGCCCTTGCAGCCTCTAGAGAAATCCCAGAACACTCAGCCCTGACACATTAATACCCTGTACAGATCAGAGACTGCTGGCCACACAGACTCACCACGCCACAGACTTGTCTTCCGCAAGCACGTACTTACCTCAGCCTCGAAGTGACCAAGCCACATGTACTAAGGGTTAAAATCAAAGATATGTACAGGTATTCTACAAATACCAAGGTGAACAGTTAACTTGAATACAAGGTCAAAATCAGCAACAAGTTCTACAATCCAATGCTGATATCAGGTACAAGCTTCACAGCATTTGCCAGGGGCAAATTTATACTTGTGAATTAACCTATGCAGCAAGTGCTACGCATCTGCTTGGAGTCCATTTAGAAGCATTTGTGGTGGATGATGGAGGGGCCCGACTCATCGTACTCCTGCTTGCTAATCCACATCTGCTGAAAGGAGGACAGTGAGACTGGGAAGGAGCCGCGGATCCACACTGAGTACTTGTGCTCTGGGAGCCGATGATCTTGATCTTCATGGTGCTGGCTGCCAGAGGGGTGATCTCCTTCTGCATCATGTCGGCAATGCTTGGGTGCATGGTGGTGCCGCCGGACAGCACTGTGTTGGCATACAGGTCTTTGCAGATGTCCACATCACACTTCATGATAGAGTAGAAGGTGGTCTCGTGGATGCTGCAAGATTCCATGCCCTGGAAGGAAGGCTGGCACAGCGCCTTCGGACACTGAAGTCGCTTGTTGCCGACAGTGATGACCTGGCCATCAGGCAGCTCGTAGCTTTTCTCTAGGGAAGAGGAGGATGCAGTGGTGGCCATCTCCTGCTCAAAGTCCAGGGTGACATAGCACAGTTTCTCCTTGATGTCGCGCACTATCTCTTGCTCTGCTGTGGTGGTGAAGCTGTAGCTACTTTTGGTGAGGATCCTCATGAGGTAGTCGGTCAGGTCCTAGAGAGCCGGGTCCAGATGCAGGATGGCATGGGGTAGGGCGTAGCCCTCATAGATGGGCACCATGTGGGTAACCCCATCTCCAGAGTCCATGACAATGCCAGTTGTACGCCCGTAGACATACAGGGACAGCACGACCTGGAGAGCCATGTACATGGCCAGAGTGTTGAAGGTCTCAAACATCGTCTGAGGCATCCTCTCTTTGTTGGCCTTGGGGCTCGGGAGGGCCTCAGTCAACAGTACCAGGGCCACACGCGGCTCGTTGACTTTTGACATTTGACTTTTGACATTTGATTGCCTTTTATTTCTTTATCTTGCCTGATTGCTCTGGCTAGGACTTCCTCTTCACTTTGTTGCTTGTTTCCTTTGCTGTGGAGGAGATTTTTAGCTTGTCATACCATTTGTCTATTTGTGCTTTCCAGGTCACACACACGCACCACAATCTTTGCCCAGACAATGAGTTTTCCCAATATTTTCTTCCAGTAGTTTTATAATTTCAGTTCTTAGAGTTAAATCTTTAATCTCTTTTGATTGGTTTTTGTATATGGTGAGAAATAGGGGTCTGGTTTCATTCTTCTGCATATGATTATCCAGTTTTCCCAACACTATTTATTGGAGACTGCCCTTTCCTCATTGTATATTATGGCGACTTTGCCAAAAATGAATTGACTGTAAATGCACAGATTTATATTTGGGTTTCCAATTTTGTTACATTGGTTTATGTCTCTGTGTTTATGCCAGTACCATGCTAATTTGGTTATGATAGCTTTGTAGCATTTTCTTTTTTCTTTTCTTTTCTTTTTTTTTTTTTTGAGACTGAGTCTTGCTCTTTCACCCAGGCTAGAGTGCAGTGCAGTGGTGTAGTCTCGGCTCACTGCAACCTCTGCTTCCCAGGTTCAGGTGATTTTCCTGCCTCAGGCTCCTGAGTAGCTGGGATTACAGGCACCTGCCATGGCGACTGACTAATTTTTGTATTTTTAGTGGAGGTGGAGTTTCAACATCTTGACTAGGCTGGTCTCAAACTGCTGACCCCGTGATCTACCCACCTTGGCTTCCAGTGTGCTAGGATTACAGGCATGAGCCACTGCACCCAGCTGCTCTGTAATGTATTTTGAAGTCAGGTAGTGTGATGCTTCCAGCTTGGTTCTTTTTACTCAGGATTACTTTGGCTATTCAAGGTCTTTTGTAGTTCTATATAAGTTTTAGGATTGCTTTTTCTAATTGTGTGCAGAATATCATTGATATTTTGATAGGGATTATATTGAATCTGTAAAATGCCTTAGATAATATTGTCATTTTAAACAATGTTAATTCTTTCATTCCATGGGCATGAATAATCTTTCCATTTTTTTGTGTGTCCTCTTTAATTTTTTTCATCAGTGTTTTATAGTTTTCCTTGTATGGATCTTTTTTCTTTTTGAGATGGAGTCTTGCTCTGTTGCCCAGGCTGGAGTGCAGTGACGTGATCTCGGATCATTGCAACCTCCACCACCCAGGTTCAAGTGATTCTCCTACCTCAGCCTCCCAAGTAGCTGGGACTACAGATGCCTGCCACCACACCTGGCTAATTTTTGTATTTTTAGTAGAGATGGGGTTTCACCATGTTGGTCGGGCTGGTCTGGAACTCTTGACCTCATGATCTGCCCACCATGGCCTTGCAAAGTGCTGGAATTATAGGCATGAGACATTGTGCCCAGCCAGTAGTATATGTTCTTTAAATGTTTGGTAGAATTCAACAGTGATGCCATCAAATCCTGAGCTTTTATCTAAGAGACTTTTTATCATAGCTTCATGTCTTTACTTGTCATTGGTCTGTTAAGGTTTTTCTATTTGATTATGGTTCAATCTTGGTAGATTGCATGTGTCCAGAAATTTATCCATTTCTTCTAGGTTTTCCAATTTGTTGGCATATAGTTGTTCATAGTCTGTAATGTTTCTTTGTATTTCTGCAGCATTAGTTGTTATGAACCCTTTTTCATTTCTGATTTTGTTTGGGTGTTCTTTTTTTCTTAGTCTAGCTACAAGTTTGTCAATTTTATCTTTTAAAAAAAATCAACTTGGCTGGGCGTGGTGGCTCATGCCTGTAATCCAAGCACTTTGGAGGCCAAGGCAGGCGGATCACCTGAGGTCAGGAGTTCAAAACCAGCCTGACCAATTTGGTGAAACCCCATGTTTAAAAAAAAAAAAAGGAAAAAAAATCAACTTTTCATTTTGTTGGTATTCTGTATTGCTTTTTTAGTTTCAATTTCATTTATTTTTGCTCTGATCCTCATTATTTCTTTCCTTGTACTACTTTTGGGTTTGATTTTATTCTTGCTTTTCTAGTTCTTGGAAGTGCATCATTAGGTTGCTTATTTGAAGTCTTTCTGCTTTTTTGATGTAGCTGTTAATCCCTATAAACTTCCCTCTTAGTACTGCTTCTGTGTTATTACATAGATTTTAATGTATTTTCTTTTCTTTTCTTTTTTTTTTTGAGACCGAGTTTTGCTCTTGTTGCCCAGGCTGGAGTGCCATGGTGCAATCTCGGCTCACTGCAACCCCCATCTCCCTGGTTCAAGCGATTGTCTTGCTTCAGTCTCCCAAGTAGCTGGGATTACAGGCATGTGCCACCACACTTGGCTAATAATTTTGTTGTATTTTTAGTAGAGATAGAGTTTCTCCATTTTGATCAGGCTGGTTTTGAACTCCCAAGCTCAGGTGATCTGCCCACCTTGGCCTTCCAAAGTGCTGGGATTACAGGCATGAGCCACTGTGCCTGGCCAATTTTTTGTATTTTTATTAGAGACGAGGTTTTGTCATGTTGTTCAGGGTGGTCTCAAACTCCTGACCACAGGTGATCCCCCTGTCTCAGCCTCCCAAAGTGCTGGGATTACAGGAGTGAGCCACCATGCCTGGCAGATATGTTTTATTTCTGTTTTCATTTGTCTCAATAAATATTTTAAGAAAATTATACTTCCTTCTTGAACTTAGAAAGCAGAAGTTTTAAAAATTATAGATGTTTTACACACACACACACGGACACACACACAGACACACACACACACAGACACACACACAAGTAATAAGAACTGTTAGCAACACAGTATTCCATAGTACTGTTTTCAAGGATCCTGTGTCAAGAAAAGTAATGCTGAGTGATATAATTATTTTGAAACAGCGTCTTGCTTGTTGCATAGACTATAGTGTAGCGGTGTGATTATAGCTCACTGCAGTCTTGACCTCTTGGGCCTCAAGAAATCCTTCTCCTCATTCTTGCAAGTAGCTAAGACTATAGGCATGCACTACCACACCCAGCTAACATTTTGAATTTTTTTCTTTAAAGATAGGGTCTTACTATGTTGTCTAGTCTGGTCTTGAGCTCCTGGCTCAAACAATCCTCCATCTCAGCCTTCCAAAGCACTGAGATTACAGGTGTGAGCCACTGCACGAAGCCGGAATTTTTTTTTTAAGTTGTTATTAAAGTGTCTTCTTTAAAGTTTTATTTTAGGTGGTAAATGTATTTTTATAACACTTAAATAGAGTTAAAATTCTAAGAATTATAAAAGCTGTGTTTTATTTAGCCCACTGGGAGGCGTGGGTGAAAACAACTCTAACACACTTGCCCATCTTAAAAGTCTTAAAATCGCCATTTACTTAGGCCCAGCTGAAACATAGTAAAATGATACTGAAGCCCTCTATACTTTTTTCAAGAAAAGTTTGTACTGTTTAGATGTATGTAAAAATGTTCTTGTTGAAAAAGCACTGTGAATGGCAAGATTTGCTCTCACTTTGACTATCAGTCCATAACTTACAACCTTTTTACACATAGTTCTCTATTAGTAGTTTCAGTGGGAGTACCCTATAAATAAAACTATATTTGATTCTGCTACATTGATAAGCAATACTAAGGCACCTTAAAATGAGTATCCCTCAGATACTTTCAGAGCTTTCACTAAATCTTAATTACCAAGAAGATACAACAAGAAAATTTTCTGTTCCCTCCCAGGCTGTCTTACTCATCTGTAAACATACTAAAATTATGACTCACATTGTCTTTACTTCTTTTTAAGTAGTTTCTACCGTATGGTCTTAAGGACCATAAAATGGCAGTGATAAATGCTTATAAAATTAAATTGCTTTATTAGACTGGTGATAGAGGGAGTGGAGAGAGAGCCTTATGCCCAAATCAGACTCTTTAAATAGAGAAAACCTTAGCTCAGAACTTGCTTTTATTTGCTTTGTGACATCATTGATGAATTTTAGAAAACAAAAATCTGTAACGGACTCAAAATGATCAGAGCCTTTTATTTTAGTTTTATGCAAGCTCTGGCTTTCCTGTGATTGAAGACATCACTGAAGAATTCTCCTCAGTATATTTCTCTCTTATATATAATTCCTTGCTATTCCATGATTTTAAAAACATTTTCATCATTATAATTTAGTAAATTTATTGAAATGTGCTAGGAAAATATATTTTGTGATAACTTTGTATCTATTTCACATTTGGAATGCAAATTATTAAATATAAATCTTTCCTTTTTATTAGCTTCTTATATATTTTTCAGGATTGACTTTCCCAAAATAGAATAGCAAGGAAGATTGTTTAAATGATAAGTACTGCTTTTTGCAATTGTGGCATGCAGGATTCTCTGGAGGCTGTGAAATTTGGGATAATTATTCTCAAATCCGTATTATTCCTCACACATAAATGACTGCCTAGATTACATATGGATGAGTGTTTTCCATTTTTGGGGCATGTCAAAATATTCAGAAATGATTTCCCTTTCAGCCAATCAGCAAATATGTACAGCATGCTTTATATATTCCATTTCCCACTAAGCAAAGGTCTAGAACACTTTTCTGTTAACATTTTCTTTTTCTTTTCTTTTTTTTGAAGATGGGGTCTTGCTCTGTTGCCTAAGTTGGAGTGCAGGGGTGTGGCCCAATTATAACTCACTGAAGCCTCAAACTCCTAGGCTCAAGTGATCCTCCTGCTGCCACCTCCCAAGTAGCAAGGAGGTGTGTACCACCACTCCTGGCTAATATATATATATATATGTTTTTGAGGCAGGTTCTTGCTCTGTCACCTAGGCTGGAGTGCAGTGGTATGATCTTGGCTCACTGCACCCTCTGTCCACCTCCTGGGCTCAAGTGATCCTCCTACCTCAACCTCCTAAATTGGGACCACAGGCGGTGCCACAGCGCCTTGCTCATTTTTGTATGTTTTGTAGAGACAGGGTTTCACCATGTTGCTCAGGCTGGTCTCCTGGCTGATTTGTTTTAAAAAATTAGGAGACATGGGATCTCGCTTTGCTGCCCCAGCTGATCTTGAACTTCCGGCCCCAAGTGATCTGCCTGCCTCAGCCTTCTAAAGTGCCGGGATTACAGGCTTGAGCCACCACACCCAGCCACCATTGCATTTTAAACATATTAAAATGAAGTCCATCATCACATATTTTCAGCTGCTTTTCTTTATATTCCTTTTGCTGGCCAACACCAACCTACCAAATGTTGTATTGTAAATTTTTTGAAACATATTTAGTGTCTGCAGCAATATTACTTCACAAAGGCAAAAATGTCAATTTAGAGAGTAGTATTTTAAACACCAGCTTAGTTTTATCTTTTATCATCCTTGCAAGATGGAAAGAAATGATATTGTATATAACCTCTCCCCCACCCCATTACCCACACATTGTCAACCAGGGGATTTCTACCCTTAGCTTTGACATTAGGAAGGCTGATAGGACACTAGAACCTGAAGGTCAATAGGGCCATTATGGGTCCAGAAATTACAATTAACCTGGTTACTCCAGATCTTTGGTGATTGCTTCATAAAGTGGGAAGGACACTCAGAAAACTGGCTCATGAAGCCATTCAGATGCAAAAGAGGCTGAATATCTACCAGAAAATTAATTTGGAATTAGGGGATAGAGTGGTACATGTGCAGTGAAAAAAAATAAGATCCTAGGCCAGGCACAGTAGCTCATGCCTGTAATCCCAGCCCTTTGGGAGGCCGAGGCAGGTGGATCACGAGGTCAGGAGTTCAAGGCCAGCCTGGTCAACATGGTGAAACCCCATCTTTACTGAAAATATAAAAAATTAGCTGGGAGTGGTGGCATGCACCTGTAATCCCAGCTACTCTGGAGGCTGAGGCAGGAGAATCGCTTGAACCCAGAAAGCAAAGGCTGCAGTGAGCCAAGATCTCGCCATTGCACTCCAGCCTGGATGACAGAGCAAAACTCCATCTTGAGAAAAAATAAAAAAATAAAAAATAAATAAGATCCTGTGGTGGACTGCCCCTCTTTTTGCTACTTCTGGACATCACAGCCCTGAGAGACCATCACACCACCTTACAAATTGTAAGGAAATGCTGCCAAACTATTGCTTTCAGGCTGTGTTTTACCTAAATTCTAAGGTGTGTGCTTCTCCTTTTTCATTGGTGTCATCATTACTACACAAAAAACATGGTGTTTGTTTTGTTTTGTTTTGAGATGGAGTCTTGCTCAAAGCAACAGGGTCTCTATGTTTCCTAGGCTAGAGTACAGTGGCTATTCACAGACATAATCCTACTACTGATCAGTGTGGGAGTTTTGACTTCCATTTCTGACCTAAGCATATTTACATTTCTCCTTCCTTCCTTCCTTCCTTCCTTCCTTCCTTCCTTCCTTCCTTCCTTCCTTCCTTCCTTCCTTCCTTCCTTCTTCCCTTTCTTTTCTTTTTTTTTTCTCTCTCTCTCTCTTTCTTTTTTGATGGAGTCTCTCTGTTGCCCAGGCTGGAGTGCGGTGCAACCTTCACCTACCAGGATCAAGCAATTCTTCTGCCTCAGCCTCCTCAGTAGGTGGGACTACAGGTGCACACCACCACACCCAGCTAATTTTTGTATTTTAAGTAGAGACAGGTTTTCACCGTGTTGCCCAGGCTGGTCTTGAGCTCCTGACCTCATGTGATCTGCCCGCCTCAGCCTCCCACAGTACTGAGATTACAGGCGTGAGCCACCATGCCTGGCCCTGTTCAGTTTTCCACGCCTGGCCCTGTTCAGTTTTCATTAGGCAACCTGGTGGTCCCCTGCTCCTGGAAGGTCACCATATTGATTCCCCACTTAGTATGGACACCTGCTCCACGTAGCACACTACAGCTCAGGATTCCTGGGCTCAAGTGATCTTCCCTCCTCAGCCTCCTGGGTTGCTGGGACTACAAGTGCACATCACCAAGCTCGGCTCTTATTTATTTTTTATTGTGACATAACTTTTTTACAGTTAAGTGCCTTGTCTTAAATGTAAAGCTTGGCAGATTTTACATATGTATATACACATGTAGCCATCAGGTGGATAAATATATAAAACACATTCAGCACCCAGAATCTTTCCTCATGCTTATCCCAGGCAGTCCCGTTGCCCAAAGTGAACTTCTCTATTTTGAAGTATATTTCTTGAATGCAACAGTCATATTTTAACTTACTCAACCTGATCTCAACTAAGAAAGTGCTTTATTCTCATTTGGTCTTAATCCCATTGTAGAATAGATTAATTCTGGGAAATTTTCCTGTAAAAGGTAACCTTGACTATACAATGTGGATTTTACCTAAACTAGAAAAATGATATTCATTTTCATTGTTTAACTTGCTATCTTGCTGTTTTGCTCCCTGATTTTAATGCCCATGTACCTGTCTCCCCCATTACCCTATAGCTATCATCTGTTTTCCATAGTGCTGTAGTTAAATCTCAGGAGAAAAGAATTGGGTTTTGTGGCAGAGAACAAATCTAGAGAGGGATGAAAGTCGAGAATACTCTGGAGTCATGCAGAAAGAGAAGCATGTTTAGGAAAATAATAGTAACAAGACCTAGGGAGGCAGAGGAATTAAAGATCTTTTAGAGGAATAAATTAGTGAAAAGGGGAAGTATTGTGAGTAAAATTTAATAACTCAAGAGTCTATAAAGCTCACCATCCCCAGTGAGATGAGTCAATTCATTCATTGGTCTTGCTCTGTCGCGCAGGCTGGAGTGCAGTAGCATGATCATAGCTCACTGTAATCTCTAACTCCTGAGTTCAAGCTATCCCTCCACCTCAGTTTCTCGAGTCACTAGGACTATTGGCATTCATCACCACTGTCAGCTAATTACAGTGTGTGTGTGGAAATGGAGTCTTACTATGTTGCCCAGGCTAGTGCTGAACTCCTGATCTCAAGTGATCTTTAAGCCTCAATCCCCCAAAGTGTTGGGATTACAGGTGTGAGCCAGTGCCCCCAGCCACTGCACCTATTTAATGTGCAATTGTTGAGTATGTTTCAGGACCAGCAGTAGTGCTAAATACTGTAGTATGTGTTGGTGTGAGGAACCATTTAGGATCTTGGGTTCCCCAAACTGTCTTTTTATGTCTGCTCTCTAAGCAAGCTTTGCCTTTCAATTTAGAGCATACTATTTCGAAGTGCTACTAGAAACTGTCTTCTGCCCGACCTATTAACTAATGCAGGGTTGGTTGATGCCAGAAACCATTTAGAAGTCTTATGGACAGAGGCCAGGTGTGGTGGCTCACACCTGTAATCCCAGTACTTTGGGAGGCCAAGGTGGGTGGATCACAAGGTCAGGAGTTAAAGACCAGCCTGGCCAAGATGGTGAAACCCCGTCTCTACTAAAAATTAAAAAAAAAAAAAAAAAAAAATTAGCCGGGCATGGTGGCAGGTGCCTGTAATCCAAGCTACTCGGCAGTCTCAGGCAGGAGAATGTCTTGAACCCAGGAGGTGGAGGTAGCAGTGAGCCGAGATCTAACAATTGCACTCCAGCCTGGGCAACAGAGTTAGACCCGGTCTCAAACAAAAACAAAAATGATAACTTTGTAGAGAATGACAAGACACAGGAAAAGAATTTTGGAACTTTGAGCTTCCGG